>SNQJ01S0005239.1:248935-269030 GCA_010110895.2 Picea sitchensis
GCGTTTTGTACATATCGTAGGCAGTCTTCAGGTTTGCAATTCGGGGTAAGAGAGGATCTCTTATTGAGTAGATGATTATTTTCCTTGCTCTGATGTCATCTTCTTTTCTTATTTTCTTCTCTAATTCAGTTGCTGTTTCTGGTAGAGTTTTTGTGGTTGTGTCTAGGAGATCTTCTTCTTCAAGAGTGACAAAAAGCTTTGATTTCCAAGGGCTGAAGTTGCTTGCTCCATCAAGCCTATCTTCCATTGGAGTTTTGTTCTTCATCTTTTCTTGAATCTTTTGTAGTTTGGATTATGTTTGGACTTATGATTGCCAACAATCAAATTGATAGTAACACAAGGATGCTTGCTAATTCAGAACAATGTTTCTTCAGAAAACCAGAGATATTTCTGCAGGAAATTTCGACACCCTAGAAATCCTAGGGCCAAAAATCAAAATTTCTCAAAATTAGGTTCTGAGAGCTTCTGTAGATGCATTGGAAGAGGCTGTACTCTTCTATGCTGGAGTTAGCCTCAACGTCTAAGTTTCAGGGGCTAAAACACTTCAGAAAGGAGGGTCGTACGGAATTTTTTGGAACCTTGGGAAGGTCGTACGGTTTTGCAAAAGTGGAGGATTTGCTGATAAGGGATGAGACTTGGTGCATGCTTTGTGCAATGGGTTCTTTCATGCCTATGGTCTGAAACCATGTTAGTTTTTCATAGCATTTAGGCTAAATATGAAGTTCATTTCATTTTAACAATTAACCATAACCATAAATGCTGCAGCAACCAAGATCACACGAAGAAGCACCATGCACAAGAACCCAAGATATATCTTGGGAAACCCTTCTCAAACAAGGGAGAAAAACCTAGCCAAATCCTTTGCTATACTCTTCAAGAGAAATACCTTTTCACCACCAAGAATATCCTAGCACACAAGAGGGTGCACAAAACCTAGAAACCCTAGCGCCCAAGAGAGGCGCACAACTTTTACCAAGAAGTGTACTTGCTGAAATTTCCAAAACTTACAAGTGAGTGTGTGTCTACAAATGAAAGATTTCATCTTTACTTATATTAGACTTATCCTATCAACTGAAGTGTCTATTGGCACAATAGGGCCGACCTCACTTAGACATATTAATTGTTTATTATTATAATAATTACTATTAATTATCTTTTACAACTTATCTTTAGACAGAATAAGATAGGGCCGACCTGTACCCTTTACACAATAACTAGGGTTACAGGTAGGCTGGACTCTTGAACAATATATAGCAAAGGATCTGATACACCCACTAGTGCTCATCCACTAGGGGCTACATCCATAGGGATGTCATAGTCCTGAGTCATTGCATTACAAAGATGAACTAGGTCCTCACACGTGCACTTATGCTCAGCCATAGTCACGTCTGCTCTACAGATTTGCTTTCCCACTGCGCTACCGACAGGAGGATCATGTGGAGTCTTCACATCAACTCTTTTGCTATTCAGAGGAGGCCATCACATCATCTTCGTTCTTATTCTCATGATGATGTGCACAACGCTTTTCAGGATTTCTCTAACTCAATAGATCGCTCTTACATCAGATAATCATTTGGAGTTCTTCTCTCTCATGTCATGGAGGAGGCCATATACATTCCTAGCTCTTGTCACAGGTTGGAACCACGAACCCTTTATTAGGGTCTTTCTCTCAGGTTTGTAAGCTGAGAGTAAGACTTCACATAATTGCTATATTCCACATCTCATAGGTTTGTAGGTTGGAGGATGTCTCCTATAGCTGCAATCATTAACAGGATGGTAGGAGAGATGGGTCCATTCCATGACAAACCTATTTCCTTACCTCTGGATCCTTTTGTTCTTAGATCCTCTCTTATAGTATATCTCCTCATCAGAGCAGATCTCTGTTCTTGGGGTCGATGGTTCTTCATGCCTCAGCATGGATCTCACTCTACCTTATTACATTTTACTTTCTGCATCTTGTCTTTTATAGGAGACCTTTTGGTACTTTGGCTTTGTAATGACATCATTGCAAACAACAATCCATTTGACCTACCTTTGTGGTCTCCAGTTGGACATTAATAAAATTATCTTATCTTATCTTATCTAAGAGGAGCGCGAGTAGGATTAAATCTCAAAATAGCAGTGGATGGGGCTCAATGAAGGGGAATAGGAGTTCCAAAGGGGGTCACGACAAGTAAGGTCACATGAAGACCTCTCAAGGCTCTAAATGTCCCAAAATAGCAAGTAAATTCCATGTGGGCCCACCAAGTACCTTCTCAACCATGCCAAAACGCATCTAGTCCTTGAAATTTCAAAGTGCTTAGAATGGTGTGAAACTTGACATTGATGTTGTATGCCATACTGGGTATCCAAAAGTCTAGTGATCCTGCTAAAAATAGCACACTGCAAAAATAGACTAAAGTCCATGCCCTCGAAATTAGTTGAAATTGGAACCATATGCAAATCTCCCAATGGGGAACTCAACTCAAATGTGCAATTATGTTGTCGATCTACCTAAAGTTGGGAATTGCTAAAATTAGCAACCTCTCAGATTTGCCTGAAATTTGAACTCCATGCACATCTCCCTGGGTATCCAAAACTATGATCAGATCTCAAAAACAGATAAGTCTGCAAGAACCAACCTGGCCATACCCTTTGGGGGTCTTCAACCTCCCATACTTGCTCTAAACAATGCATTGAATTTGTAAGTATGGGGCACTTGCTCGAATGAAATACCCTGCCCATCATATGTACTTGTATATAAGTGTGACCTGCTCAAGCATCTATCCTACCAACAACTCCAGGATAACAAAAACATGCGACCATGTGCCAAGTTTGAAAGGCACTCACGAATTGTCGATGCTGCATTGATGGACCGATCAACCAATCCATCCCATAATGTACCCACAAACAAAAGAAGATAGTCACTCTTATTGTATTTTGAAGAATTCCAATCCGTGTGCTAACTTGTCTTATAATGGTTAAGAACTTAATAGATTGTAGAGAAATTTTATTAATACTGAATTTGATTTTTAAGTTGTTGGCAGCCATTTTGGTCAGAAATAACCCACAAATTTCTTGTCTGATCAGTACTTAGCACATTGACTTAGCGCAGGACTGAAATAGGCTGTGTTGATTCAACTTGGCAACTTGGAAGTTTGAGTAGTAGTCAGCAACAACTTGACGAGTATTACTTACACTCATGAGTACTCGTTGAGTAATTGAAACATGGAAAAAACTTGGCAGTCTGAGAACTATTATTTTTCTTTAAAATTTAATGTTCTTTTTGCCTAGTTTTTAGCTTGAGGCCGGCTCATACTTCTCCCCACCCTCGTCGAGTTGTTCAAGTCCAGTTGTGTGATTATGGGCGACACTTAGAAAATGGGTGATGTTTAGTTCGAGTTTTGTTCATTTGATGATTATAGTTCTTATTAAGACAATCAGAATTAGATATGGGTGAGAAATAGCTTTGTCTTAATAATGCTTTTGTAAGGCAATTGATTGCCATTGTATAGCCTATGGCCAGAGTAGATGGAAGACCTAGCGGGATCATTTCTTTTACATAATAAACAAAATTTCAGGGACGTATTACATGTTTGGAAGTAAACAATTAAATTAGTTTTGTGTTGTTTTAATTGCTTTTGCCTGTTCACTTAATTTTTCACTTTTGGTGCAGGAATTTTTTTTGCCATACTTGGAGGCATGCTATTTATCCCCGGCTTTTATTACACGAGGCTTGCATACTATGCTTACAAGGGTTACAAAGGGTTCTCCTTTTCAAACATTCCACCAGTTTGAGGAATTTCACAGCTACTACACCACTGTTGACAATGACCATAGTTAACAGAAATTTTATGTATTTTACCTTCTGTTCTGTCTAAGCAGTTTTACCCAAGAACCGTTATTTTGTTTTTAATTTTTAATTTTCAGTGTTTCCTCAGACAACTATATCTCTTGTCAAACAGTGAAACTGCTTATTCTTTCTCGTTTTGGTTTCAACTTTTTGGATGGGTTTGGATTAATCCATTTTTTGCCTCCTGTAAATTCATGTTACTGTGCAGCCCTGCAACTGAGCTAGGGTTGGTGAGTTACATAACCGAGGATTGCTCAGGAATTCACAAACTGGGCTACATTGTACAGCAAATATTGTTTATACTTGCATTCTATCTTGTAGCTCTAAACATTATTTTGGGAAGTGTAAGTGAAAGGATGATGTATAGGTTTCTCTTCAATCTGGTCTCGATTTTTTAGAATTGTTACTCTTCAACTATATCTATCTGTCTATCCAATTATCATCTACTATGTTTAGAAGTTCAGCATGCTTTGCAAGTTTTGACTAATATATGCCTTAGTTTCCTTGAATTTGGTGGTTTTTTAAGTGACACCAAACTCAAAGAATATCCATCATACAGAACTTGTCGATTTGGAGTCAGTTCAAGGAATTGTAGGAGTGTTTAATATCAACAAAATAGTACCTCAAACATGGGGGGTTGGTTTAGATCTTCGGTTGATCTAAAATTCTGGTATTCAATCTGAAATTTTATGTGCCAGTGTTTTCTTTAGATTTGCAGCTTTCTTAGTACAAGTAATGTTAGCTTGTCTGTAAAATGCCAGTTTTGACCCTTGGAATGTATTGAATCAGATTATGTATAAATTGTAAATTCGTGGTTAGAATGACGGAATTCTAGCCATGTGAGCTTAAATAAATGACCCCATGTTGTAAATGTGCTTGTATAGATTCCTAGTGTTGGGCTTAAGGCCAAGGCCTGACTTGAGAATGTCTAGGGATTTAGATGCTGTAATTATGTTAGGGACCATGTGGTAGACTTACCACGATGCATTAAAAGCTATGTAAATGCTAATGCTGGAATATAATACATAATGGACCAATATGGCTGCAGAGAGCATGAGAGGGGTTATGATCCCACAAGAGGGGAAGAAGAAATGGGTCTTTTGGGAAACTAACCCTCTATTGCCAAGTGTCAGCCTAAGAACTCACATCTTTTCCATCACGTGTCTTAAATGAAGCTCATCCACATCCTTTGACTTAGAAAGCCAATCATGAATCCATGGAGAGGTTGGTGAGGAAGTCTACTCAAGTAGTTATGAAAGTATCGACATAGTACAATCAATTTGCAAAAGTGTGAAGAGTCCTTCATCCTCCTACCTTATGGGAAATCATTCTCTCATTTCCATTATCATTCTCACCATTCTTGTGTTGATTCTCTGCACAAAACTCCTTTCAATGTACTTTATTGGTCACTCAATTATCCAAATCTGAAAATAACCAAAATCAACACTATGATGAGTAAAATGCAGAGCTTGGATGAGAGATAGGTAGGCTTTAGATGAACATAGAGGCATAGAGGCTAGGCAAGTTAGGAAGCCTTCCCCTATTACGTACTTCTCATTGGTTTCTTGAGAGCCCAAGTTTTACTCTCCCAAGGCATTTTTATAAGGCAATCAATAGATTGGGCACTTTTGTCTACACTGAAGAGTAGTGAGGGGAAGGAGATTCTCGAGGCACTCTTGAGTAGAGAAGGTTTCTTGAGAGCCCAAGTTTTACTCTCCCAAGGTATTTATATAAGGCAATCGATAGATTGGGCATTTTTGTCTACACTGAAGAGTAGTGAGGGGAAGGAGATTGCCGAGGCACTCTTGAGTAGAGAAAGTAAAGGTCTTCCCATGTGTTTGTGTAGGATACTGGAAGAGTGCCATGGTTGATTGATTGCTGGATGAGGTGCTTGGAGTGCTCTATAGTGAGCAGATTAGCTGAGCCATGATGGCAATTGGGTTGGGTTGAGTGCATTGTAAGCTTGTAGCTTGGTTCCTTCTCCCTAGTGGCTTCATAGCCTACTTTGGGGGAGGCATCTGCACTGGATGCCTATGGTTGGGTGTTAAATTGTTCGTACATAGTGAGTCTCTTGTGTTAGAACAAAATCGAGGATCCACGAAGTGTATACCAAAGTAATAGCTTTTTGTAATTCATGAAGGCTACCCATTGTCACCTTTTAGTAGCTCTTCCTCTCTTTTTAGTTGGTTCTTCTCCAACACAAAGGGGGTATACCTAAGTAGGATTGCTAAGGCTATGAAGTGGAGCCTGTTGAAATATTGTAACTGCAAAGAGTATTCTATTTATTATTGAGTTATTATTCATTAGATCAATCCCCTTTTGTGGATTGATCATGTCGGCTATTGTTATTGACCAAATCCCCTTTTGTGGATTGGTCAAACCCTAAATATATTATGCAAATTGAGAAGTCGCCCCCTAGGCTAATTAAAGTGGTTTTAACCACTAAGAAGACAAGTCGGCCCTGCCTAGTGAAGATACACCTTTCCAACACCTGCCAGTTTGTATAAATAAAGGAAGCCAACGCCTCATTAACTCACTCACTCATTCGCTCATCCACTGTGCAAGTTTGGTAGCTGCAGTGGGGAGAAGGAAGAGAGAGGCGCATTGCTCAGTGTTGGATATTTTGTAGTGTTTTGGTTTATTGTCTTGGCATTGTCTTGTCTATCTATATTAAGGAAGTTGTTGCTGGGTTTTCTTCCCCATGAGGGTTCTCAGGATAAATGTTGTGTATCTTGTGATTGTGTTTCTCTCAGTGATCCTACCTATGCTATGATTATCTAGTAAATTGAAAAGAAACCTAATAATAGCTCAAAACTTAACATGGTATCAGAGCTAAGTTGAAAAGAGCATCTCTCACCAGATAAGCAAAAATGTCACTGTTGCTGTACAAGAAAATTAGGGTTTTCTCTTGAAGAGGAATTTCAGCCTAAAACTCATCAAGGAAGTGCACCCTAGCCTAGCGAACTCTTTGGCAGCCTCAACACATTTTTTCAGTGGATAGAACTCTCGGAAAGTGAAACCCTAGTTTTCATTGGTACCAGAAAACAAGGAAACTGGAACCAGTACTAGAAGTACTAGTCCAGAATTCCGCTGGTCCAGTTTGAAGGGGCAAAAATTGGATTTTCTGAAATCTAACTGCACCAAGGTACTTGCCTTAGCCAAGCACACCTCCTGGTAAGTTCATAATTAAATTATGAGCATTTTCAATTTTTGGTCATTTTCCCAGCTCCAGGTCAAGATGTCTGCAAGCACTAAGCTTGTTGACAAACTAGAAGGTGTGGAAAACTTCCGTGCCTGGAAGTATAGGATTGCACTCATTCTTGAAGAGAATGACCTAGCAAGATTCATTAAAGAAGATGTACCAAAACCTATCGATGGTGCAGCTAAAGAAAAACACCAAAAGGACACAGTTAGGGCCAAAAGAATCATTGCAGATTCTATTAAAGATCACTTGATTCCTCAAGTGGCTTGAAAGAAAACTCCAAAAGAAATGTTCGATGCCCTAACCAAAATGTATGAAGGAAAGAACATCAACCGAAAGATGAATCTAAGAACTAAACTCAAAAGTACAAGGATGCAAAAAGGAGAAATAGTTCAGGAATATTTCTCTAGAATATCACCATTCATGGAACAACTAGAAGCAATTCGTGATACTCTAGATGAAGACGAACTCATAATGACAACCCTTGATGGTCTCACAAGACCTTGGGATGAATTCATCCAAACTATTTGTGGTAGAAAGGAGAAACTACACTTTGGCAGTCTTTGGGAAGAATGCATTCAAAAAGAAGCAAGAGTAGCTAATCGAGAAGCAATACTATCAAGAGATGAAGATCAAGCCCTAGCTGCTCATACTAAAGGAGGAAGGAAGAGGTCTTACTTCCAGAAAGAAACTCATCAACATAAGGAGTCTCACCCCCCAAACAAATTCATCCATAAAGAATCTCACCCTCCAAGGAGATTCCAAAAGTTTCAGAAAGGTCAAAGAAGAGAAAAGTATTTCTCATCCTACCAATGTTACCATTGTGACAATATGGGACATATTGCTAAAAAATTGTCTAGCTAGAAGAGAAGAATACAAGAAGAGAAACAAGAGGCATCATGCCCATATAGAAGAAGATGAAGAGCCACCAACAAAGATGATAAAAGAACAGATTGAAGACTATGTCTTAATCTCTGCCCTCTCAGGATTAGTGTCACCTAGTGAGGACACTTGGCTCATAGATAGTGGTGCATCAGGTCAAAGAGACATTCTCTCTTGCCTTACAGAAAGTAACTTTCCCAAGAAAGTTACACTGTAGACGATTACCAGTACCTTATCAAAGGAGTAGGAGAATCGAATTACAAACTTGATTCAGGGACCCTAATGAAGATGAAGGATGTACTATATGTACCAAGTTTGACAAAGAACTTACTTTCTATCTCAGCTTTAGATAAGAAAGGCTTCAAAGTTGCTTTCATAGATGGAGAAGTTCTTATGTGGCCCAAAGGAAAAACCATGGAAGAAGCAATTGTTATTGGAAAAGAAGAAGGTGGCTTATATAAGCTAAAAGGTCACTAGAAGCAACCTTGACTCATTCCATTGAGAATCCATGTGAACTTTGGTGTAGAAGATTAACTCACATCAACTACAAGGCATTACCATATGTAAGCAAGGCAATCACAGATCTACCAGAATTCAAGGTTGATCATGAAGGTGCGTGCAACATATGTGCACAAGGAGAGAACATCAATAACCCTTTATCGAAGAGAGACAATAAAGCAGAAGGATTCCTAGAGCTCATTCACTCAGATGTATGTGGCCCAATGCCATCAACCTCCATCAATGGGTATGTATACTGTGTCTTTTATTGATGACTATTCTCGCAAAACCTGGGTTTACTTTTTGAAATCAAAAGATGAAGTGTTCGGTAAATTCAAGGAATTCAAAGCCTTGATAGAGAATCTCTCTGAAAGAAAGATCAAGATATTCAGGTTAGATAATGGAAGAGAATACACTTCAAAAGAGTTTGTAAACTTTTGTAAAGATGTCGGGATCAAGAGGGAGCTCACCACTCCCTACAATCCTCTACAAAATGGTGTAGCAGAAACAAAGAACAGAACTATAATGGAAGTAGTGAAGACTCTGATCCATGATCAAGATCTTCCAATGCACTTATGGCCATAAGCAACAAGAACAACAGTGTATGTACAAAACAGGTTGTCCCATAGTGCACTTGGATTCAAGACCCCTGAAGAGATGTTCTCAGAAAAGAAGCTAGAAGTAAGCCATCTCAAAATATTTGGCTATCCAGTATTTGTACACGTTCCGAAAGAGAAGAGAACCAAGTTGGACCCTTCAGGAAAGAAGGGAATATTTGTTGGATACTGTGAGGTCTCCAAGGCCTTCATAATTTATATACCAGGTTATCATCATATTGAGATCAATAGAGATGTAACCTTTGATGAAGATGCAACTCTCAAGAAATCAAGAAGATGCCAGCTTGAATAAGTATATGAAGAACCCGTGGCTACCAGAGTTGCAGAACCAGTGAGGGAAGTCATAACTTCCCCTGATGAGGAGATTCTAGAAGATCACGACATAATAGAATCTCAAGATCCTCCCTAGATGACGATCTCCCACAAGAGAAAGCCAGCCTGGGCAAGTGAACTTATTCAAGATGGAGAGAAGTTTGGTGCCCCTGAAGGAACCATGAGACAAGTCAAGAAATCCAAGCCATTCTCTAGTTATATGGCTTTGATGTGTGATCTCCTAGAAAAGGAGCCTACTTGCTTTGAAGAAGCCATTCAGAAGAAAGAATGGGCAGATGCCATGACAGAAGAATACCAATCCATTATAAAGAATGATGTATGGGAAATAGTTCTCAGATTGAAGAGCAAGGATGTGGTATCTTCCAAATGGCTATACACAATAAAACATGTTGCTGATGGAAGTATTGAGAAATATAAAGCAAGGTTTGTTGCTCGTGGCTTTTCTCAAAAGGAAGGCATTGACTATGAAGAGACGTTTGCTCCTGTAGCCAGATACACTTCAATCAGAACCATTATAGCCCTTGCAACTAAGATGAAGTGGAAGTTACACCAGATGGACGTGAAAACAACTTTCTTAAATGGTGTCATTGAAGAAGTGTATATAGAACANTCTCAAAAGGAAGGCATTGACTATGAAGAGACGTTTGCTCCTGTAGCCAGATACACTTCAATCAGAACCATTATAGCCCTTGCAACTAAGATGAAGTGGAAGTTACACCAGATGGACGCGAAAACAACTTTCTTAAATGGTGTCATTGAAGAAGTGTATATAGAACAACCTCAAGGATTTGAAGTTGAAGACAAAAAGACTCATGTATGCAGATTGAAGAAGGCTCTGTACAGATTGAAACAAGCTCCTAGAGCTTGGTATGGAAGAATTGACTGTTTTTTGACAAGCTTGGGCTTTACCAAGAGTAAAGCAGATTCTAACCTTTACTTCAAGGTTATGAATGATGAGCCTATTATATTGCTGTTGTATGTGGACGACTTATTTCTAACTGGAGAAGAAAAGCTCATCATTGATTGTAAGAAGAAGCTCGCTGCAGAATTTTAGATGAAAGACCTTGGCCTAATGCACTATTTCTTAGGTCTTGAGGTCTGGCAGAGCCCAGAGAAGATCTTCCTTAACCAAGGGAAGTATGCAGTTGAAATACTGAAGAGGTTTGATATGTTGGAGTGCAAATCCATGAATACACCCATGGAAACAAAGTTGAAGCTTTTGGTTGACACTTCGTCATAATTGATTGATGCTACGCTGTATGGATAGATCATTGGATCGTTGATATATCTGACGAACACCAGGCTAGATATATGTTTTGCTGTGAACACCTTGAGTCAATTTCTGGTAGAGCCTAGACGTGTCACTTGGTTGCTGCAAAACATTTGATGAGGTACCTTAAGGGTACATTAGATTTTGGTCTTAGTTATAATGGAGATCATGACTTCAGATTGAGTGGTTATACCGATTCAGATTGGGCTAGAAGTGTCTCTGACAGAAAGAGCACTTTAGGATGTTGTTTCAGTCTGGGATCAACCATGATCTCATGGCAGAGTAGGAAGCAGTCAAGTATTGCTCCCAGCATGACAGAAGCAAACTACATTGTTGCATGTTCTGCCAGTTGTGAAACCATATGGCTTTGGAAGTTGTTGACAGGTCTATTCGATTTGGAGATGGAAGCAACCATGATTCTATGTGATAACCAGAGTTGCATAAAGATGACAGAGAACCCTATGTTCCATGACAAGTCAAAACACATAGAAATCCGATATCATTACATTTGTGATATGGTGCAGAGAGGAGTCATAAAGCTCCATTATGTTAGAACGGATGAACATGTTGCAAATGTGTTGACCAAGCCTCTGTCTCGTGTAAAGTTTGAGCACTTTCGAGATAAGCTTGGTGTAGTCCAAAAGGAACTCCCTYGAAAGGGGGAGTAGTGTTAATGCCAGCTTTGTGCTGAAGATTTCCAGCTTCGTGCTGATGTTGTTGTGATGCCAGCCTCGTGCTGAAGATTTCCAGCTTCGTGCTGATGTTGTTGTGATGCCAGCCTCGTGCTGAAGATTTCCAGCTTCGTGCTGATGTTGTTGAGATGCCAGCTTTGTGATGAAGATTTCTAGCTTTGTGTTGATGTTGTTGAGATGCTAGCTTCATGCTGAAGATTTCCAGTCTAGTGCTGATGTTGATGATGCTCCAACCTTCATGCTGTGATGTTGTTGTTGTTGATGTTGTATCAGCTTTGTGTTGTTATTGATGATGATGATGTATTAGTGTTATACTAATCCATGTTGATGCAGATGACGATGATGCCATTCCAGCTCCCTGTTGTGGATGATGATATTGATGATGTGAAAATCTTCCGATGATTTATAGATATGCTAGTCAATATTCCAGATGCTGTTGATGTTGCTAACCTCTCTCTTTCTTGATGATGTTGTAGAATACCCTTCTTGTTAAGGGGGAGTGTTGAAATATTGTAAATGTAAAGAGTATTCTATTTATTATTGAGTTATTATTCATTAGATCAATCCCCTTTTGTGGATTGATCATGTTGGGCATTGTAATTGACCAAATCCCCTTTTGTGGATTGGTCCCCTAAATATATTATGCATATTGAGAAGTCACCCCCTAGGCTAATTAAAGTGGTTTTAACCACTAAGAAGACAAGTCAGCCCTGTCCAGTGAAGAGACACCTTTCCAACACTTGCCAGTTTGTATAAATAAAGGAAGCCGACACCTCGTTAACTCACTCACTCATTCACTCATCCAGTGCGCAAGCATGGTAGCTGCAGTTGGGAGAAGAAGGAAGAGAGAGGCGCATTGCTCAGTGTTGGATATTCTCTAGTGTTTTGGTTTATTGTCTTGGCATTGTATTGGTTATCTATATTAAGGAAGTTTTTGCTGGGTTTTCTCCCCCATGAGGGTTTCCCAGGACAAATGTTGTGTATCTCGTGATTGTGTTTCTCTTAGTGATCCTACCTATGCTATGGTTATCTAGTAAATTGAAAAGAAACCTAATAATAGCTCAAAACTTAACAAAGCCTCTAGGTGATGCTTGAAGAGTAAGCCTTAACAAAACAAGAGGTTGTAGTATAGGTGGAAAAATTGATGGCGTGAGAACAAAAAGGTGATGGCAACTCCAAGACTAGTGCCTACCAAATCTTGGGAAAAATGGAGTCAAAGAGGTATGGATCTAAGAGGGCAAATGCATGAATATGTAAGGCAAATAACGRCTGCTATGCATTCCACAAATCAGCCTTAGCTTGCTGAAAATTAATGCAAAAAATTTAACTTGGAGAACTATTCTTAAACAAAGTTACGAAGATGATGTTATATTACTTCAAGCAACAACTTAGTTTGTTAGATATAAGTTTAATATAACAATAATGAACATAAGACGGATTAAATCCTCACATTACATTATCCAAATGGTAGATATTCCATTACAAGGCCTTCAAAATATGTTACAAGGGTTTCCTACAACAATAAACAACATGTGAATAAATTGTAAACATAAATCCTCACATAAACTAGAAGCAATACCTCCAATCTCCATTTAATCTTGCCAATGTAATGTACAATGTAGCCCAAGRGGAGAGCTCCTCAATCCTTAAATTCCCAACCCTTTCAAATTGAGATAGAACTCCTCTTTATAGAGGGRGCTTTTTCTTTCTTAGAATAAAATACATTATTTGATAACTAACTCCACGACAAGTCAACAAATAAATATAACAATGGAGTAGTTAGATCTACCCTYAATCAGTGGTTGACCATATCAAATAGTAAGTGGACATTAGCCTCTCCAAGAGAGCCTKCCCCATCTAAAAATAGGATGTAGTGTGCTAGATGTCCTCCAAAAGAGAGATAGGGTGCACCGTTAAAATAAGTCTTTACCATGTCAAAATGTTAAATTGGTCCACATACAATGAGCCCTCCAAGGTGCTAGCTCAACAATACACAGAAAATAATCCTTGACATGGGAGGGTGTGCTCCAAAGTCCACCTAGAAGAGCTCACTAGGTGTGCCCTCCAAGATGCATGCATTCAAAGACAATAGAATAATGCTCCAAAGTAACCACCTCCATGAGACTAGTCAAACAAATGATAAAATAATGGAGTGGTTACAACCTCCAACATGCAAGGCTCCATGAAATAATAAAATATCCTCCTCCATATGTGCACCCTCGAAGAAAGGAATAATAATCAAAGGGGTGCACTCTAAGAAAAACCCTCCACAAATAGCAAGAAGAAAGTCTCCACATGTGCGCCCTCTAAGAAAATGCTCCAACTATAGAAGTAAGACAAGTAAATGCATGCAATAACCACACAACCTTCAAGAAAACTCCTCCATATTAATCTCCAAATAAAATAATTTAAATGCCAAGTCAAAGAGGTGAGGACGCTCTTGTTGAAATAATGCCAAGTGTAGCTGAAATGACAATGCATTGATGATGAAAAACACCTAGGAGAGGTGTGCCCTAGAAAAGTGTGCCATCCTCTCAAAACAGTGAAACAATGCATTAATGCCTTGAAATCTATGCCAAAGAGGGAAGTGCTCCATGAAAACCCGTCAATCAACCACCAAATAACCCTTCCAAGCGTGAAAATATGTCAAATGAAGTAAGGTGCCCAAGTAATTAACCAACCTTCACCTAGATAAAAATGATTAAATTAACCATTGAATGGTTAAATCAACCTCAACATGTATGCATAAAGGTTAATGTTCTAATATAACCATAATCCACCTCTAAATAGTCACTAGATGATTAAATCACCATGAACATGTGTGCCAATGAGGGAGTGCACACCATCAAAGTGTTGTACCATGCAAATAAGTTGTACCTCCTAGCAAAGACCCACCCTGATAACAACGAAATAAAAGCTCTACCTAGGCTTGAATCTAGGGCACACCGTGACACCACCATCAAGGGTCTAATAAATCATATACATCATCCAACCTTAAGAAAGGCTAGATCATCAGGGAAAACATGTAGTACACCCCTCTTCTAACTCAAACTTAGGTACTAATCATCATCAATCACATTCTCCCTAGGTGATGTCTAATATCTCAATGTTATATCACCTAGGAGAATCCCACGAAGGCAACGTGTATCACCCCACCACATCAACATCATAGGAAGAGACATAAGAAAGTGCTAATTCCATCCAATCATCAAGTATGCCTTCCATCACACATACAACATAAGAGGACCACGTATAACACCCCCTCCTAATGACATACCAACAATATAACACCATCACACATAGTCACTAGGATGCTCCAAGAAGAAGATAACACATGAAATAGCAAGCATTCATATGTAAAGAGAGTGATCCAAAGGCATGAAAGTAGCATCCACAACCATGAGAAGACCAAAAACCGTGACCATCCACCAAAGAAGAGTGATCCACCCCAAGAAGAGAAGGGGCTCCACGAAGGTGTATCTCCCCCCCAAGTCCATCAAAAGCTCCAAGGCATCAGCAGCGAACTCCATCAATGTGATGAAAATCACAATGTGCAACCTCATACAATATGAGGTGTAACATCTTGACCATTTTTGGTTAAAAGCTTAGTGTAAGCTGAGTGTTCCATCTCTGTTCATAAATCTACAATTGAATTAGAAATATATGTATTGTGCATGCTGTGTGTGTGAAAGTACTTAATTCTGAATATGGGCACGGCTGCCATGAATTTCGGTTAGTGTATCTTTAATTATTCCACCACATTTTATTATTTACACCCATGCATACATTTAAATTGTTTTTATTACACTGCATTTTATTATTTACACCCATGCATGCATTTAAATTGCTTTGGGCCTCTATGGAAAACCATCTCTGTTATGTTATGGTGAATTGGTCTCTTAATGGTCTAGAATTTTTAATGTTATGGTGAACTGGTCTCTTAATGGCCTAGAATTTTTAATGGGTTGTAAGTGGCTTCTCGTTCCATGTCTGAGAGTGCATGGGAGGGTACACGACTTAATGGTCTAAATTTTTTAATGTTATGGTGAACTGGTCTCTTAATGGCCTAGAATTTTTAATGGGTTGTAAGTGGCTTCTCGTTCCATGTCTGAGAGTGCATGGGAGGGTACACGACATTGTGGTTTAAAGGGATTTCACAATGTATTTCAGAATTGAGATTTGTTATGCGCACCGATTTCCTTTTCCTAGTCAACAAAAGTAGAAATAAAAAAAAATACGAGAAATAAATAGCAATGCAGCACACATACTTAGACCATTACACAGGGAACTCTGTAAACAAAGCTTTTGTTACAGAGACCACAACTATTACACTCCTGTTTTCTTCTCCATCCCATCTTTTCTATTACAAGTTCCTTAGTTACCCATGCTGATTTATTTTCAAAAAGACTTGAATTTTGTCCAATCTCGAGCAGCAGCAAATCGAATGGTGAATCTCATTGGCCATGCATAATTTTTTATAAGTTTCAAAAATACATTTTACGTTTTGTTTTTGGTGTGTATGTATTGAGTTTTAACATTAAATTTGACATATTTTTGGGTCAAAATTGAAGTTAAAAATTCTTTGTATTTGTTTTTATATATATATATATATATATTTTTAATTTATTTTTATAAATTCCATGAAATATATATCCCAGGGAAATATACTGGGCACTTTGTTTTTGGTGTGTATGTATTGAGTTTTAACATTAAATTTGACATATTTTTGGGTCAAATTTGAAGTTCAAAATTCTTTGTATTTGTTTTTATATTTGAAGATGAGTTTTTTTTTTTTTTTTTTAATTAATTTATTTTTATAAATTCTATGAAATATATATCCCAGGGAAATATACTGGGCACTTCCCCTCATTCTGAGGATGGTACCCAGGGTAAATCAGATTCTTGAGGCTCAAGGCTGATACAACAATATACTCGTTAAGAGATAAACATATCATTTGATACAACAATATACTCATTAAGAGATAAACATATCATTTGCAGGAATTGATTCTGGGTGGGGACTTGGGAGAATAACACTCTTCCTCTCAACCACTTGAGCTAGACCCAATTGACATTTGAAGATATAAAATTATAATGTAATTCACTTAATCGTCTTTATCAAACTTAATGGCGAGCACTGAATTTTATTGTATTTTTTTTTGCATGAGCGAGCTTTTTTGTAACTTCATTGCCCCCAAATTTGAACACGAACACCAACCGAGTGATTTAGATTACAACTTTACAAGTTATACATACACGGTTTCTGATTGGAGTCCCAAGGGCCAATAGTCATAGAAGTTGGAAAGCCGAATGCCATGTTCACTTAGCTTCCTGTCCTGTGTTTTTCATATTCTACCTGTATTTTTTTTTGCATGAGCAAGCTTTTTTATAACTTCATTCCCCCCAAATTTGAACACGAACACCAACCAAGTGATTTAGATTACAATTTTACAAGCTATACATACATGGTTTCTGATTGTAGTTCCAAGGGCCAATAGTCATAGAAGTTGGAAAGCCGAATGCCATGTTCACTTAGCTTCCTGTCCTGTGCTTTTCATATTCTACCTGTGGTCTTATGGCCTTCATATTGTCGCGGTACTCTAGTGTCCACAGAGGTGTATTGCAGCTTCTATGCCCTCGCAATGTTGAGTTGTGAGTCTTCTAATTCCTGTAGTACAAATCTTCATCTTTCCAGCTTGGGTTGTGGGTCTCTCTCTTTTGCTTGTGCATTTCAGTGTGTCAACTTTGCAACCTTGGATTGCAGTCCCAAACAGCACTGCAACTTGATTCTTTGTCTCTGCAATAACCTAGGGGTTCTTGGCGTTGCATTCTGCATCTGATCTGCAACTTCATTTTGTGATGCTTCAGACATCCTGCAGCCTGGGGTGGCGGCTTTGGTTTGACCCTCAACTTTGACTACACAATCTTGAAGACTTTTCAGCTCCTGCGCACTTGTTACTCTTTGATCAGACTTGATCATCTGACCTAGACCATCATAGCAACATGATATTCCCAGAAGAGTCGTATTTGGTTGAACATGTATAATGGATTGATATCTAGGGGAGTCATACCAACCATCTTTTCTTTGTGTTGCATTTTTTCCTTTTATAGTGGCTGGTTTAAATTTGTCGACAAAAAATGTCCATGTATTTCTCGATTATCCATTGATAAGCATGGATTTTTTATTAGACTGATAGAACCAAGCAATAATATTATTTTTGCCTCTTTTTCTAGCAGAGGGTTCGTTGGCTCATATTGTTTAAGGTCTGACATATTTAAGTGGTAATTTTATGTATGGGATTATTATGCAGTTGATAAAGTTAAAATATACCTAAAAATTGAATGGTTCTAAGCAACCTACGTTTGAATACATATTTCAAGTTTGCTCCCTGATGAGCCATTTTGTGGGCATGAATGATAAAATGGGCATAAGGAAAGAAGATGTGGATATGGACCCACAATTTTCAACTTGGGAACTGGGATAAGTGGAGGATTTCCAGGCCCACATTGGGCCTGCCTGTCTAAATATTGGCTGGCAGCCCCCTTTAGGGATTAGGAATCCTTGTAATCGCTTGCGAGTCAATGGCAGAATGTACACCCTGCTACAGGCTGCAGGTTTTGCAGTGGAGCAGCAAAGTAGGTGGCTAGACTCCGTTGTGGGCTGGCAAAGTCCTTGGCAGTCCAAGGGGATCTTCAATGGGGATATGAAGCTTGGATACAGTTGGGATGACTCTGCTTGACTTATTCTCATTATCCCGACAGTGAGTGGAAAGAATACAGCTTCTGCAGAAAACTTGTACATTCAATAAAATAGAGTTATAGATGATACAGGAGGAAAACTCTTAACCTGAGGAAGAGATGAAGACCAGGGTCAAAATAAAATGGTGTAACGAGTTAGAAATTTTGGACAAAGGCCTGTTAATGTAATAAAAAAGGTTGTGCTGGTAAAGATCCAACATATTTTGGTGTGATCATGTCTGGTGTTGCAGGAAGCTCCCCCCCCTTCGCTTCGAAGGCCCGAAGCGCACTTCGAGTGGGTAAGTCCAGGAAGCTCACTCGGAAGTGCTCTTCGGAGCAATTTAAGACTCTTATTGGTTTTTTGGAAGCGTCCCGCTCCGAAGTGCGCTTCAGATGCTTCCTGGCACGCTTCCACAATGCCCGCGGGCTTCCTTAAGAGAACCTGTGGATTTAAAAAAAAAAAATGATTTTTTTTTAAATATTTTTTGAGTGGGGGTGGGGCCTAGCTTAGGCTTAGGGTTTAGGGGAAAGAAAGGAGGAGAATAAAGGAACTCTTTCCCCTCCATTCTCCTCATTCTTTCTCATCTTGATCTTGGAGGAGAGAGCAAATGAGAGATTGAGAGTGCATATTTGTGAGAGCTTGGAGGATAAACAAAGGAGAGCTTGGAAGAGTGAGAAAATAGGAGCTTGGAGGAGAGAACAAAGGCAACCATCTTCGAAAGGTTTCAACTTTCAAGTTTCAAGAGCTAAAGAGGCAAGCCCAAACCCCAACTCCCTCATTTCCTTGGGTTAACTTTGTTTTTTTTTTCCTCTCCTACTCTTTCCCATTCCTTCTTCTCCCTCATTATATTGCAGGTTGTTCATCTAAAACTTGAAGAAAATGGTTTTCTTTTGGTTTATCATTCCTTTTTTGGTTCTCATGGTCATGGTGGGGATAAGACATCGAAGGGATGAAGATGATAGTGGTGATTCTCAAGATGACCCACAATATGAAGCTGGTGAAGGGTTTGAAGAGGATGAAGAAGGCAATGAAGAGGGAAATGTAGGACATAGATTTATTGAGACCCTTGTGGAAATTTGTAACAAAAGTTGAGGAGGAGAGAGGTGGTGGAAGCATTAAATTTTTATTTCCTCATGACTGTCATGATGGAAAACCTTATACCAGTTCATATACCCATGTGAGGAGGCATCTTTGTGGTGTAATGGAGAGTGATGACAATAAGGGGGCCATTGGGATCACAGTTTGCCCTAAGGTATCCAAGGAACATAGAGAAAAATATATAAAGATAGAGGATGTTGCACAAAAAAAGGTATGGTAAAAAACAAAAGCTTCAATCCGATGCCTCATCTAGATTTGGTGGCAGCACATCTTCATCTCCTCGTGGTTCTGGAACCTCTAGATCTAGAAGAACAATAACATATTTCCTTGATATTGGAGGTAGGGATGAGGTGGATGCAAAAGTGGTCCGGTTTCTCTATGCTTGTGGTATCCCATTCAATGTGCTCCGCTTTCCCTATTGGCATGATCTTGTCAAGGTAATCAACGAAACCCCCAAATGATACCAAGAGCCCCAACTATGAGAAAGCTAGAACTGTGTTACTTGACAGGGAAAAAACAATAATTCAAAGAGCTCTAACACGGTTTACAGATGAATGGGCGGACGTTGGGGTATCCATTGTATTAGATGGTTGGAAAAATGTTAGAAACCAACATTTGATCAATGCTCTTGGTGTTTCTGCTATCGGTGCAGTGTTTCTTGCAACATGTGACTCCTCTTCAATTATTGCATCTTCCCAAAACATTTCAGAGCTCCTCTTGAGAACAATTAATGATGTTGGTCCTTCTAATGTGATTCAAGTAATCACCGATAATGCAACAAACTGTAAGGGAGCAAGTAAAAGCATTGAGCGAGTTCATCCACACATCTTTTGGTCTGGGTGTTTGGTGCACACCTTGAACCTTTTGATGCATGATATTGTCAAGCATAGAGAATGTGGATGGATTAATCAGTTGTACAAGAGAGGGAAACA
>SNQJ01S0005239.1:269291-289949 GCA_010110895.2 Picea sitchensis
TGATCAAGTTTGCAGATTTGGATCGGCTAATCATTGGAGAGGTGTATGAGCAAATGGATAGCATGCTAGGATAGATTAAAGACATTGTTGAGCCTAGATATGCCAACCTCTATAATCATATTCGTGTAGAGGTGGAAAAACGATGAGAAATGCTAAATATTCCACTACATGCCTTAGCATATGTGGTAACACCTAAATACTATCATGTATCATGGCTTTCATCACCAACACTTGGTGGTGGGTCCAAGAAAAGAAAACACCAAGATCCAGAGGTTCAAGCAGGTTATAGTTTATAGATGATAGATTCATAGTATTTGACAACTAGCTCAATTTAAACTTTAAACTTTATAGTTTTGGACCTTTAGGTCTTCATACTTCAGTGTAGATGGCCTATTTTCTAAACATAACTATTTGGTAATGACTCATGTTATTGTTGATAGTTCTTGGATATATGATTTCATTTCATAAGTTTATAGTCTACTTTCTATTATATCGATATGGATTAAAAATTTGTATGTTGGTTTGTAAGTTTGTAATTGCTAGAATTTAGATGGTTAATGCTCGATTGATTAATCATTGATGTACTATGTAGTATGTACTATGGATGGCATTTCTATCTATATTGATGTACAAATATGCATGTTTTCATATATTCTGCAGCGAATTTGTCTTTCTACATGTTTTTTTGAATATATATATATATATATATATATATATATATAACAAACGCTTTCGGGACGCTTCACTTTCGAGGATTTTTGGAAAATGACTCTTTCCATGCTCTCGCTTCCTAAAACGCTCCTGCTTCGTGCACACTGATCATGTCTAAACATGCAACTTGTTTTTTCATTTTGAAATTGGATCAAGGTAGACATAACTGATCATCAAGTCAAGCATTGAGTTTTGCATTGAATTTTCTCCTTAATGGAGCCCAACTAATAACTGATTAGATTTCTAGACTTCAAAAAGATTGTTACTTGTTTGTTGCAGTTTTCTGATTGAGGTGTATAAATAGTCAATCTTCCTCGAATGAACTATATTTCACTTCTAGCAAATGAGCTAGAAATGAGATAACATTGTACCTTCCATTAATACACCTTTGCATTTGGTATATGAACTTGCAATTAACCTACTTTTTGACTAGTTAATTTAAAATACCTAGAGACAGTTTGTACTACTAGAATAAGTGTTGTGAGAAATCTTACCCCACGGACAGGTTAAGCTCTCCTTAGTCGGGTTTTCCTCGGCTAAAGACAAAATATAGCAAGTGGACACTAACATCCCTTGCTCCTGTCTATTGACACATGAAAATGAGAAGAAGGAAAAGGAAATAAGAGTGAACTTTTTGCGAAGGTTGTCTTCGCTGCTCCTTGTTGCTCCGGCATTGGATCCATTCCTAGCTCAAACACGATCTCCCTACACTTAGACAAAACGATCTTCCTCTTCTAGTACTTGCACAAAGTTAGATTGAAACAAATTTAACTAAATGAAACACACATAAACATTCATGTGTAAAGCTAAGTTGCAGGAAACGCCCCCCGCCCCCTCGGTTTCAGGCAGGAAACTGGTACGAAACTCAGAAACCGGTACGGTACGGACACGAAACGCCCCTGATCGTACCGTACAACGTTTCTCGATTTGGAAACGCTGTACGGTATGACTGACGACGTTTCTTGGCCGTACCGGCCCATATGGCCAATGTTTCGGGCGTCTTTGAGGCGAAATAAGAAAAAAAAAGGGGGCCATGGGGCCCCCAAACAGTCAAACATATATTTTTTTGCATTTTCTATGTTTTTCTTGCATCATTATTGCATTTTTTTTTGCATCATTATGTTTTTCTTGCAATATAATGTCTTATTTTAAAAAAATTATATATATATTAATTTTTTTATATACGACATTTCACCGGACATTTCCATTTTTTTGGGGCATGTTTCGTACCGTCTCGGTTTCGGAAACTTGGAAACGTTTCCTCGTTTCGTGCAACTTAGGTGTAAAGTAAATGAGACAGAAGTATGGGAATAGGCCAAGCTTATATTCATGAGAAACAATGGACAACACTTACAATCAAGTGATGTTAAGCAAGCTTCCTCCAATGCTCCTCCTATCCAGCGCCTTTTGTGCACTTCCAAAATGCTACTGAACTATCTTTGAATGTCATAAGAACAGAGGTTTGATACTCTTCAAAACTTTCCCCTTTACCCTTGAGTGGCCTCCTTATATAGCAAATGAAGGCTCAACCACCATGGAGTATTTTAGGAGTATGGTTGAGGATATGGCTCAACTAATTAGGATCTTCAGCCTAGGATCAAGTATATAGATAGGACTCTAATCCCTTTGACCCAAACAAACTCCAACCTCCCGGGACATTTCCTCCAAAAAAGGTGGAATTGGTTGTAACCAAACTAATGCTCCCCAAAGGCTTAGCATAGAGCGTCACTAATGCTCCCCTATAGTTGAGCATGGTGTGTTACCAAGGGACTGATGCTCCCTATGTATGGGAAGGAGGGCGTCAGTCATAAAAAATGGTCAAAAACTCAAGGTAAAAGGTGGTTTTTTGACCTTCAAATGATGCGTTTTCTTCACCAATTTGTCTAGGGAACATGATACACTTCCACACAATGATAGTGTATTTAGGCCTCCATGTGATGGGTTTTCTCCCCCAATTTGTCTAGGGAACATGACCGACACTTCCACATGATGATAGAGTTGCGACATTCAATTATGACACTTAGTAGAATATAAGTGCGACACATAGGAATGTGGCAAATCGACACCTACATAAGTGATACATAAGTGCGACACTTAGTAGAATGAGATACATAAGTGTGCCACTTAGTAGTGTGGAAATTTGGTGTGTGACAATAAGTTATCACTTTTTATATTTATCATTTCTCTCTATTGAAGCACTTTTTTATATTGATCATTTGTCTCTATTGAAGCACATTTTCAAGCTAAAACTAAAGAATTCCTACTTTCCAATATATCAGGATAGATCTTGTGGGTTAAATCTTGTGGGTTAAAACAAGAAAGCAATACTTTTTGCTCAGAGATGTTGTTGCTGCTTCCATATTGAGCAATTGTGCAGCTGCACTTTGATTGTATATTAGATATTGTCTTTTGATGAAATGGCCTTAAAACAATAGTCTGGGTATGAACTTGCATCCGTTTATACTGGACTCATATAACAATTTTAATCCATATGACATTTATTGTTCTAGCTGGTAAAAGCTTAAATGCTCTTTAATTTGTTGGTCATGTTTTTCAAATATATCTTTTGACACGGATGAAACCAAGAAAACAATACTTTTTGCTCAGAGATGTTGCTGCTGCTTCCATATTGAACAATTGTGCAGCTGCACTTTGATTGTGGGTTAAACCAAGAAAGCAATACTTTTTGCTCAGAGATGTTGCTGCTGCTTCCATATTGAGCAATTGTGCAGCTGCACTTTGATTGTATATTAGAGATTGTCTTTTGATGAAATGGCCTTAAAACAATAGCCCTGGTTTGAACTTATATCCATTTATACTGGACTCATATAACAATTTTAATGCATATGACATTCATTGTTCTAGCTGGTAAAAGCTTAAATGCTCTTTAATTTGTTCGTCATGTTTTTCACATATATCCTTTGACGCGGATGAAACATGTTTTCAAGCTAAAGCTAAATAAGAAATTCCTGAGTTCCAATACATCAAGAGAGGTCTTGTGTATAAAACCAAGAATGCAAGAATTTGTTCATTTTTGTTGCTGCTGATTGCATATGGAGCAATTTGCAGCTGTAATTAAGTGATTTCCAATATATCAAGATAGATCTTGTGGATAAACCAATAATGCAATAAGTTCAATTTTGTTACTGTTGATTGCATATGGAGCCATTTGCAGCTGTAATTATGAGTGTAGATAAGTGATTGGGATAGATCTTTTGGATAAACCAAGAATGCAATAAGTTCATTTTTGTTGCTGCTGATTGCGTATGGGGCCATTTGCAGCTGTAATTATGAGTGTAGACAAGAGATTGGGCCTCTTTGATGGAATTGCCTTAAAAAGATGAAATATTAGTCCCGGTCAGAGAGTGCACACATTTGCGCCCACACATGCATTTATTGACTTTGATCCATATGGCATTGATTGTTGGGGTTGGAAAAGCTCTAAAATGGACCAGTTCAATTAATTATTATCAAATGTTTATTAATTTTCTTTGGTTTTTGATACCTGAATGTATACTAATGGCAATCATGTGAGGTGTATTCCCCTTCATTCTTTGGGGTTATGACTGTTCTCAATGCCTAAATGACTTGTTGAAAATTTCAAAAAGGTTTATGAAATTCAGCTAAATTTCTCTCAAATTCGGATTCGATTCTCATGGAAATTGTCCATCAATTTTTTTCTGCGTGATAATCATCGAACCTTTTTTTTCTGTAAATAAAAGTTTATTTCCTTAAAATTCTGTCATAATCATACATAACATAACAATATCTAGAGACCTGCCACCTGTTCCGCCAGACAAGTGAAAACCAGAACATGTGGTTGCCTGCTATGTTGTCTAGATCCAGACAAAATCCGCCACCTGTTCCGCCAAACAAATGGAAACTGGAGCAGGTGGCTGTGAATTTTAATGTCTAAACTATCTTAGCAGGAAGAGAGAAACTTGAACATGGAAATGTAAACTCCTACAAAATTTTTGCAATTACAGTCCATAGAGCTAAAAGGAAAAAGACTAAGTAGTGGATGAACCAGTGAAGCATGTGCCGTCGTGAGTTCCACCAGTGGGAGTGAAGACAAATGATTGTGCATAGGTCAGGCACTGTTGTTGACTCTGCGAGCTCGAGAGAGCATCATACAATATGGCAAGACGACTGTTGAGTAGGGTATGCCTTGTAGTAGTTCCTGCATGTCCTTGCGCATCTCGAAGATGAGTTCCAAGTGTTCTGGCAAGAGGAAACAAGTGGAACGTGAGTCCTAGTCCGAAGCTGTGGAGGGAGGTGGGGGGGTATCCATTAGGCGGTCGTCCAACGGTATTTCTTCCTAAATTGTGTAGGTTTCCCAATCCGAGATACCAACTGCAGCGGGGAAGGAATGGCTAGTGTTGGGAGGTGTTGGCGACGGAAGTCACTCCTGGATTGCTTGCAGGAGCAGAGCCCGACGCCCATCAGTTTTATGTCACGATTGTTTATAAAGGGATGATCAAATGGAAGTAAATTCAGAACGATATCGTCTCAACTCTGAAACTAGACCAGGCATGCATGGGCAAGTGAGGTCTTAGATAAACTTCAAACAGTGAGTTGTAATAAGGGTGAGCAGGGGGAAGACTTGTATGAGAAGAGTGCAAGGGTCTGTTATAAACATCAGGTTCCTTACAGACTGGGGAAGAAAGCGTCCAAACGTGAGATCCTCTTACATTCAAACACAGAAAACCAGAGAATACAACGATGCAATGATAAATCCTTTATCATATCATAACTGTAACAATTTGCACGAATCAGTCGTTCACGAACTCTCTCAGCATAAGATGAAAACCTAGATGGAAAAGGAAAACTGTTTGTCATAAAACAAGAAATCTCATATACAGATGCACAGCCAGAGAACTAGAATGGTTGTTAAAACTTTACAGTCGGGAGCTTCGCTCTACCATCGATCCCTTGAAAAACATCAAAACTAAACATATATACTCCCAAACATTTGCCCAATAGAGGCCTACTAGACTTCCTAGATGAGGAGTCCTCTCAATCAAATCTGGTCTACACTCTTCTGTCGGACGCCACCTTAACTCGGCATGGCTTGCACCAGGGGGTAGCTGAACCTTTGAATGATGAATTAGCGTGTGCAGGCTTCCCTGGTGAGTCAAGGACTTGGCACGGTTTCCATGGAAAGAATCAGTACAGAAGACCGCCTTTGGTGGACCTTCAACCAGGACATCCATACTTTGCAATAAATGAACGAGGTGAGGTTTCAACCACCCTCTCTATTCTTCATTCATCTCCAACAGGTGCTGGGATTTAGCTCACGTCGAAACGACATTTGGAGAGTCACAATGCTTACATTCTGAGATTCAACTCGGCGCTTCTGACCCCTTTTGTGTACAACCCTTTCTGCTTTCTCGAGTGACCACGGGCCGTGACCCTCCACCTATCTTCCAGAGCGCTTTCGACGTTTCGAGGTTCGCAGATGAGATAGAGCAGGTCCCCTCCCTTTGAAATCGTGATGGGCGAAATGCCGGGAAGGTCTAACGGTCGCCACGCGTTCCTTCAGGATGAATGGTTGAGACTTTCCTCGGAGCTTTGGGACCCGAGTGGCCAAACGATGAACATAAGCGCCCCTCCAAACCTGTTCCTTTACGGCCAGATGCCAAAACCGCGGGCCCGGTCCTGGGCGCTATCGGCATTTCGGGGTTCGGGGTTTCGAAAGGTGAAGTGACGAGGAGCGCCTACCCCCCAACTTCCCGAATGCCGACATGGCACGGATGCGTGCCGCGTGTCCTTAAGATGAACGACCGAGGTAGCACTCTCCGCTTAACAGGGGGCCGCGCTAGTTCTCAGGCTCGCTTGATGTGACCTGGCGCCAGGACCGTGGGCCAGGCTTTGAAGGGCGCTTATCGGCATTTCAGGGTTTGGGGTTTCGAAAGGTGAAGAGACGTGGAACTTTACCCCTCGAACTCCCGAATGTCGATATGCCGATGTGACTGGATCCTGCGTCACGCGTCACTGGATCGGACGACCCAGACTCAACCTTGAAATATAGGAGCTTCCTTTGGTGCTATATGTCGGGTAACTTGGTAGCCCCGAGATCCCGATGACCGTTGATCTGCTTCGTGGATGGATCTCAGCTGCCGACAACAAAACCTNGGATGCGTGCCGCGTGTCCTTAAGATGAACGACCGAGGTAGCACTCTCCGCTTAACAGGGGGCCGCGCTAGTTCGCAGGCTCGCTTGATGTGACCTGGCGCCAGGACCGTGGGCCAGGCTTTGAAGGGCGCTTATCGGCATTTCGGGGTTTGGGGTTTCGAAAGGTGAAGAGACGTGGAACTTTACCCCTCGAACTCCCGAATGTCGATATGCCGATGTGACTGGATCCTGCGTCACGCGTCACTGGATCGGACGACCCAGACTCAGCCTTGAAATATAGGAGCTTCCTTTGGTGCTATATGTCGGGTAACTTGGTAGCCCCGAGATCCCGATGACCGTTGATCTGCTTCGTGGATGGATCTCGGCTGCCGACAACAAAACCTTGCTCGCTCGCTTGACTCGTAACCGGAAAGGAGATCCTTTTGCTGCTGCGCTTGGGTGTTTCTCGTTCATTCTGCAGACCTGGGTGCTTTTGTGCCTAAGACAAAAATAATCGCTAATAGGAGGGTCATGGGGTTATAGAATAGTGTACAAAAGGGAGGCCGACATGATGATAATCGACTGTGGGGGTATCCATTAGGCGGTCGTCTGACGATATTTCTTCTTAAATTGTGCAGGTTGCCCAATTTGAGATACCAACTGTAGCGGGGAAGGAATGGCTAGTGTTGGGTTGGTCATGGGGGTTTGGAACAATGTACAAAAGGGAGTTCAACGGGATGATAATCGACTTTGCGGGGGTCTCTTCTTTTACAAAGGCCATTGGAGGCTCGTCATTCCCCCTGTCTCGACGAACCAGAGGGGTCGAAGGAGCCCGGGTGAAGCGACAAAGCCTTCTTTGCCTGACAACGTAGCTGTAATAAGAGGACCCTCTCTTGGGCTTGCCACGATCCCGAGGCATGATTGTGGAGACAATCCAGACTCTGAGTGGGCATAGAACTTGTAGAGGGAGGGGGAGAATGGCTGGAGCAAAAACATAAGAGCCAAAACCCAAGAATTGAACCAGAGTCGAATGGTGAGAGCTAGAACATACCCAGAGTAAATGGAGGGGCGTCAGAGGCGTTGAAGAGACCTTGCATGTGCCTCCCGTACCCATCACCGTCCGCCAACCTTGTTGAACTGAAGGAGCCATTAAACCCGAGTGAGAGAGATGTCTTGCCTGCTCGTATGAGCCTTGAATGATGCCCATCCTACGAGAAATAGATGTGAGGGAGACATCAGGTGTATTTAAGTCAACAATGTTCATGCTGGCGACGTGGCATCCCATTTGAGGGATAATCATCGAACCTTTAATAGCCATCCATACAATATTATATTATTCATTAATCGTGTGCTGTGATGTGCATTTATATGACTAGTTAAATTAATAAACCACATTAAACATGGCAGTATTGACTGTGTCGTTTTAAAGAAAATGACGCATACATTGTGGGAGGTTTTCTAAAATTTAGTAATTTTCATACTAGTGTAATGTATACTCTTGTGTTTTTTGGAATCACATTTTTTCAATACCAATTTTTTTTATCTGAAATGTACCAAATCTGAATCCGAATTCGTATATGGTAACTATGTTTCTCATCATTCCTTTATTCAAATGGTTTGTTTGCGTTTGTTTTTAAAGTTTTTAAAATTTTCTTATTAATCGCTTTCCAAATTAGTGCATGTAGTTTCTATAGAGAGTAAATTCTTGCTTCTGTTTATATATATATATATGAAATTGTTTCTCTTGTGAAATAGTTTAGAGACAACTGTAGAGTTAGTCAAAGAGAATGTTCAAGTTGCTACGGCAACAAACATGTAGTCCTTACAATAATGCTACTACCACTACACCATTGTATTATAAATCTGGGACGAACAAAGTTTGTCACGCACAAATAATCCAAAATATCTGGAATATAGTAATCAAATCCATACAGAGAAATATATATATATATAATAAGAATGAATAGTAAGATGATTACAAATGAGAATGAGGGCTCGCTTATATGCCCACGCAAGGGTGCCCTTAACGAATAGTCATGTCGTTTGAGACATGTCTTTTCATTATTAATAATTATTATTTATTAATTATCATTTAATTATTATGTTATTAATATCTATTTTATATGTATATTTATGTTCATAACATTGCCTTCCCCTTAAAAATGTTTTTTCCTCGAAGCATAATCACTGGAAGGCTTCCATTTTAACTTTTGTTTTGGCACACGATGTGTTCTCAAATCTTCTGTGCTTGTAGTCATGACTCTCGACGACACAAGATGATATAACCTTCAAATTCCCAAACTGATGTGTTGCATCTTTTGGGGAGTGATCCATCCCAAATCTACTTTCATTGGAATTGTTTGATGAACGATTGTTTGGATGGGGATTCTCATTTTAAGCTTCCCTACAAATTGTTGATTTTGTCTTCATTCTTTTTCAGTGTGGTAGTTTATTTGTTGGTAAGAAGAACATTGTTTATTTTCCTCTTTCCCTAGTCGTTGGTCGTAGTGAGACTTGTGATTTGGATGACGATAAGGCATCCTAATCTCTTGTGACTTTTCCTTGGAATCATATTTTTTTGATGTTTGTAGTGATTTGTCCATGTAAACATTCTTTTTAATTTGAACATCAACTGACTTGGTATTGGTTCCTTTTTTTACTGTCAAAATTTGAATGTCAGATAATTTCTCTATTGGGCCAGTGACTGTTTCCTTGTCGACTAATGATGTTTTGCGATCTAGCTCTTATTGTAAAGACTACATATCATGCTTGAGCCTTTTAATATGAGTTAATAAATCCCGATTATGTCGTCTTAATTGTAAAAGTTCTTCCTGATTTTCTGACCGATCATCTTTTTCTGATTCTAGATTCTCCTTTCTTTCATCCTTTAAGATTTTAATTTGTTCGAGTAACTTCTGGTTAAGGTTCCTTAGGCATGATATTTTTTCTTTTTTTTCAGTTAATTTCTCCTAGAGACCTTGATTTTCTTGTTCTGAATTTTTATTCCCTTGCTTCTTGTCTTTTGACTTTTTGATTTTAACAAGTAAATTTTGATTATGATTTTTTAATCGTAATATTTCTTCATCTCGTTCTAGTAAGTCTTGATCCATTTTTTGTCTTTTGGTCTTTAGTTCTTCATTTTGTGCAATGAGTTCTCGAATGCGCTCTTTGAAGTATTGATTATCTTTCTCTATTAACCCATTAAAATATTTCTCCTTCTCAATTTCAAACTGTAATTTTTTATTGCTCGTTTTATAATGTCTTAATTCTCCTTTCAATATTCGTGATTATATTTCTGAATTATCTTGATATTCTTCCACAATAAATGATTTCCCACAAATCAAACATAAACGATTTTGATTTTAAAAAATTGTCATATACTCAAACTCCATTTCACAAAAATGACATTTAGTGTAAAATTTCGATTTATATATGGAATTGTCCATTTTTTTTTTTATAAACTTGAATTGGTTTTAATATTTATTTTTAAATTTTGTTCAATTTGTACCTTCTAAGTACTTTGTACTTCACAACTTTTTTTCACCTTTCTTTTCTTTTTATCTTCGTTTTTCTCCAATAATATTAAATATATGCACCTTTTATAACTTTGAATATGGCCTTAAGATTATTTTTATAATATCTCTTCGATAATTAATTTGGATATACTAGATAAGAGGTATTTTTATTTATTTTTAAATAATTGGTCCTTTGTCTTGTTTTTACTCGTAATTTCTTTTAATGATTTCTCTCTTATACTTTTTGCTATACCTTGTTTTTTTAATAATATTTTTGTAATATATTATATATATTACTTATCTTAAAAAATTCTTTTTTTAAATGCATCTTTAAATACTCTTTTTACCTTTTTCTTTTTATTTTAAAAACCTCACATACTCTTACTCAACTTCAATTACTCAATAATAAGTCACTTTTTTACACTTTGTGGTAACTTTCATGAAAAATCCTTTTTCTTTTTTAACAACCCTACTAAAATATACTCTCTCAATAATAATAATAATATCTTTTCTTTTAAAATAATATGTTAATATTATCTCTTTTCCTGGATTCCTTTTTTGACTTCTTTAACTTATATACTTCACTTTTACTCCTTGTAAAGTTATGGAGATGCACTTTTACTCCTAACTTCTTGGTAATTGTTGATCAACTAACTATTACACTCTTCTTATGTAACTTTTATATGGAAACACTTTATCAAATCCATACAAACAAATATATATATATATATAAAAGAATGAATAGTAAGAATGAATGTTATCTTTACTGTGAAACAGTTGCCTTTCCTATGAAAAAGATAACCCAAGGCAGGTTCTGTACTCTATGATGATTGTAAGCTATACTAATCTACATTAGTCTAGAATAGAAGCAGGAAAGGAATATATGTGGAAACACAATGGCAAACTGCACAACCTGCAAAATTATATACTCTTTGTTCTGCATTTGAAACAGGGAAATTAACTATGTTGGAAGTGGTCTTATTAAACCTGACTTAAAAAGTGGAATGAACTGATAATAAATTGTGCGAGTTTTTTCTTATTATCTTTGTAGGGCCCATAAGCTCTATTGGTGAATCACTGTAGAAGGCATGCCACTAGTTGCACAGAAGGCAAAAGTATGGTAACGAGCATAGAATCGATCGAGTTAGTGCTTAAGTAGCCTGATCGGCTTTAGTACTCAGAGTAATTGCCTTGTTAGTTTCTTGAATTCAACTAGTGAAAACACTTATCCAAAAACTTAAAATATTTCAATTTGATATTCGGAATATGCACTCACTGAAATAGAAAATTGTCGATTGGTTCCACGCAAATGATGTAACGTGATGCTTTAGTACTCTGAGAGTAATTGCCTTCCTTGTTAGTTTCTTGAATTCAACTAGTGAAAACACTTATCCAAAAACTTAAAATATTTCAATTTGAAATTCTGAATATGCACTCACTGAAATAGAAAATTGTCGATTGGTTCCACGCAAATGGTGTAACGTGATGCTAAAAAATGTACAGTATTTGTACTTCACCCAAAAGTGTGCTGGTAAACAGACCTTTTAAATTTGACTTTGTACTTGCCTTGCCATCTATTTGTTTAAAAATAGTTTTTTAAAGTTTTCTGCTTGTTTCATTCAAATTTCAAATGTTTGTACCTAGTTTCTTCTTAGCCAATCTTCGTACTTGACTTGAGATTTAATCTACTGTTATTCAATTTTGCCACTGACAATGCAGGTTGCATGAGAACAACCGCATTTTTCTTGAATTCAACTAGTGAAAACACTTATCCAAAAACGTAAAATATTTCAATTTGAAATTCTGAATATGCACTCACTGAAATAGAAAATTATCGATTGGCTCCATGAAAATGGTGTAACGTGATACTAAAAAAGGTACAGTATTTGTACTTCACCCGAAAGTGTGCTGATAAGCAGACCTTTTAAATTTGACTTTGTACTTGCTATCTGTTTGTTTAAAAATAGTTTTTTAAAGTTTTCTGCTTGTTTTATTCAAATTTCAAATGTTTGTACCTAGTTTCTTCTTAGCCAATCTTCGTACTTGACTTGAGATTTAATCTCCTGTTATTCAATTTTGCCACTGATAATGTAGGTTGAATGAGAACCCCATTATACAAAGAATAGTTTTTTAGTGAGTGAAATGCAGGGTAACCTATAGTTCTTTGAGAAATTCCTGCTCATGGTCTTTTAAAGTAGACATGACATGTTTATATGAAATAATATGGTTGGGCAGAGACTATGGGGCGGTTCTGGTAAATTTAATGGGAGACACAAGTTAGGTTGTGAAACCTATTCGAATTAATTAGGACAACAAAACCTGATTATAAGCATCCTGATCTTATGGCTATTTAAAATACCATAATATTGCATATTAAACTGCAATCTGTAACAACTTTAATAAATGATTCAATGTACTTCCAGACTCTTGAAAAAAGAAAGTATGCAGGTGCCACATTCAAACCACTATATAATATATAATTAGTAATTACAAAAGAAAATTAAAATATCAATCTGTTTTAAAGTTTGATACACTTAAAGATTTTAAACAAGTGATGTCATCTCAATTTAATGACATACAATACCTAAAATCAATTTCATCCATGAAATTGGACTTGTCTTAAACTACCTGGATTGAAGACATTGAAATCTGTTAGTCTTAATCTGTTTTATTTTCATTGCATTAGATGAATGCTGTGTTTCAATTTCATCCATGAAATTGGACTTCTCTTAAACTACCTGGATTGAAGACATTGAAATCTGTTAGTCTTAATCTGTTTTATTTTCATTTCATTAGATGAATGCTGTGTTTCTTCAGGTTAGAACATAAATGATTTGCACCTTAGTAATATGATTTATTTGCTAAATTTAAAACTGAAAAACTTTTTAAGTCTTATGATTCCCATAATATATAGGGCTTTATTTGCTATATTTAAAAAAAAAACACTTTCAAGTCTTATGAGTTTCACAATATATAGGGCTTATCCCCTCAGGTTTAGTAAGAATATGAGCAAAACCAGTTAATTTCACATTTCCATTCTTCGGAGTTGTGGCAATATTGAATCTTTCTCATATATGGATGCAAAAATTGAGAACTTCATCAGACATTGAGCACAAAAACAACTTAAAGATTTCCCAGTGAAACACCTATATTTTTACACTTCTCAACCAGTCAAAAAATGTATACAAATTTACACCAGTGACACTTTGCGATGGTTCATTGTCTAACATTTCAAGCCAAAAGCCAAAAGTTTCTTTGCCTGCGGCTGTTAATTACATAGCCACCAATTCTCTTGCTCTGCTTTCTGACAGCTAGTGTTAGACACTCAGCATTATCAATACAGTATTGTACCAATCCTCCTTTCTTCCTTCCAAAAATCCTGCACCGTTTTTGCAATGCATCAGCATGTTCTTCTAGCTGTACAAGGAATGACATAATAATATCTGTACATACCTCTCAAACAATGAAGGCCTTGTCTGCCCCAACACCAACAGAGAAGCTTCTAATTTCTTGGCAAGGCGGACAATTGTAGTTGCCCTCTCTCCTTGTGTTACCAGTACTTCAACATTAACCTGAGTAAATGATAACAAACTATTTAACATTTATGTGAAGTTAACGAAAACATGTAGTGGCTTATTTCACATATCGAGATTAGATTTATGACAGTCCACTGAGGCTTACATGGTTTTTACTTCTGATTAATATATATAAGCTCAAATCCTCAGCTGTACGCACAGTTATAAAAGCTTGTAACCCCTTTTTTGTGCGCTCAAATGATGACCTCCTATGTGGCTCTTGCAATGAACATTGTTACAATCTCACACTATTGTGTCAAAAGAAAGAAAATTATTCTTTAACACTTGAGGGCCACTAGAATGTACCATTATTTTGATAAATAGTAAATACAATGGACAGAAATTTCATAATAAACTCAGGTTTGCTGAAGGGGCCTTGGTTCATTGGTGAGGTTGACAGAGTGTTAAGCTGTCCACTAAGGTTTCGTTTTCACTATAGTTTGTGCCACTCAAATGACATGCCAAGAAGGGATGAGCCTGGATGCAAATCCGAAGAATAAATACCCCTCCAACCTAGCAAAGCTGAAGGGAGTCCATGTTATGGGGTGCAACCTCAGATTTCAAAACATATTTCCTTAAACAACTTCCATAATATAATCACAGTAATAATAAAAAATTCGGCCCGATAGAGACCTTGGTTAATTTGTGAGGTTGACAAAGTATTAAGTCCTCCACCAGTTTCCCTTGCTGTGGTCAAACTATATCTTATTACAGTGCATATCTTTATGTTGTGAGGTTGACAAAGTATTAAGTCCTCCACCAGTTTCCCTTGCTGTGGTCAAGCTATCTTATTACAGTGGCAGATCTTTATGTTGGGATTTTGTTCCACATTAACAGTCTATTCTCACTCCCCCTGCATGGCACATCAAAAAGGAATGAAGCTGGGTGTATGTCCTATGTGAATTTGATGGAATAGATATTCCTAGGCCTGACGTTGAATAGATACTCTTCTCAGACCTGGTACCTATGCCTGATATGCCTGATGTTGAATAGATACTCCTCGGACCTGGCACCTAAAGCAAAAATATGATAAGCAGTGCAAGTCTTGACCTCATTGTATCTTGGTTGAATAGATGGCACTATCCTTGACCTCAAAGCGCATGTTGTGGGAAATAGATACTCCTCATAATGTACCCTTTCCAAGACACAAGAGCCAATAAAAAAAAAAGATTAATGGCGTTATGGTTCAATCCTGAGGAATGGTATGTGCATACCATCTCTCTTTGTGGGCAGTTCACCTGCCAGAGGAAGCTGAATTCTGGTTGCTCCTCGTGGGCTGGTTCGGCCCAGTACGAGGGGCCACGGGTGATACTTCCTGTGTAAGTTTATTAAAAAAGAAAGAAAAACAAAATAACTAGTCACAGCAACATTTAATCCAGCAAAAGATACCTCTGCCCTACACACTGTACGTACTATTTGTATACAGAGAAAAAGGAAAAGGCCACGTTATAATAGAATTCACTGCTTTCTTTTAGGCACAAAATATAGCAATATTCAAAAATAGAAAAGCCATGTCATATATACCTCTGGCCTGTGTGCTTTGCAGAGACGTTTGAAAGACGTAACCAACTCACATTCTTTTGCATTAACCAGCCTCTTCGTTTGAGAATGATCAATCACATCAGAAAACCCATCTGGCAAGATCAATCCAATAAAAATAAAAAATTCTCAAAACACATTTAAATACCCAGAATTACATCTAGATAACCGAAAGGATTTACAGAGACATTCAATGCACAGATAATAGGCACCTATGCACATAAAGTTGGGATTATTTTGATGATCAATGACGTTCAAGAGAGTGACCGTATCAAACGCATTGACAACATGCGAGAGCGCCCACAAGAGAGCGTGCTTGGCTTCTCTCGACCCGTTCACCGCAACAATCACCCTCTTCCTGGAACTCGAACCCGCCTTCTCCCACTCCTTTTCAGAAAACTTTCCCGAGCCCTTGCTACCGCTCAGCTGTCGCAGGATCGAACCCCCACCTCGCATTTTTGAAACCCCCTCTGACTCTCGCACTTCTCCAGCATCTTGCGACTTGGGTATTCAGGGATTTGTATGAAGGAAGAAGCGTGAAGAGACCACATGGTGGCTGAGCAGTCACGGGTGCGGAATCTGTGTCAGCAGAAATCCAGAAGTTTTTGAACGTGATGAGTGGAGGTAGGAATTTGAAATCATTTGAACTTTTGGAGTATTTGTTGGCCTCATCTCCGAAATCTGTGTACAGACCTAATCTGTATATGTTCATCGTCACGGGCGCCCGTACGCATATATTTGACCAGGATTTGGACGTGGTGAATGGAGACAGGATAGTATTGTTCTTTTCAGTCCCATTCTCCAATCAATCCTGAACAAGGCACATCCGGTGCCACCATTCTCCTTTATCGATATGTTATACTTCTTCTCTTTATATGAAATTGAAGCGCCAGGAGATTTTTAGGTGTACATTGGCACGGTGGGGCGCTAATTTTGTCCTACTGCTGCCATTAATGTGTCGTTGACATCACTGTTTCATATTTGGTTGTTGACATTGGTAATTTCGAAGGACCTGTTTCGGATTTGAACGTATAACTCCAGCTCCAGATTTTTGGATACGTTGGTAGGGTGGGGCATTCATTTTATTCTACCGTTAACATCTCTGTGTCATGTCGTTAACATTAATATACTTAATTGTGATATTAGTTGTAACAATAACATTAATATACTTAATTTTATTCTACCGTTAACATCTCTGTGTCATGTCGTTAACATTAATATACTTAATTGTGATATTAGTTGTAACAGTAATACATTTAAGGGAATTGGATTTGATTGTGATATTAGTTGTAACAGTAATACATTTAAGGGAATTGGATTTGATTGTGATATTAGTTGTAACAGTATTAATTTTTGTTTTAAGGGAATTGAAATTAAATTTATAATACTATAATTAATTGTCATATTAGTTGTAATAGTTAATTAGGATATTAGTTCTAATAATCCTAATCTTAAAGGAATTGGATATAATTAATTGTCATATTAGTTGTAACAGTTAATTAGGATATTAGTTATAATAATCCTAATCTTAAAGGAATTGGATTTGAATTTATAATATTATAATTAATTGTGATATTAGTTGTAACAATAGTAATTTAAAAAAAATTGGATTTGAATATATAATACTATTGTGATATTAGTTGAATTGGATTTGAATTTATAATATTATAATTAATTTTGATATTAATTGTAACAGTAATAATTTAAAAAAAAAAAATTGGATTTGAGTATATAATACTATTGTGATATTAGTTGTTAATAGTAGTAATTTTAAAAGAATTGGATTTGAATTTATAATTTTTAGTTGAATTCATTTAATATTTTATATTAATTATGTATTTAAAAATTTTAAAAACATTATAAGTTAAATTAAGATATTAGTTGGAATAGTAATTTTAAAGGAATTGAATTTGAATATATATATATATATATATTTTTTTTTTTTGAATAATCCTAAGTCATTGACATCATAGAACTTAGCTAATGGTGCGGCTTGTTGTTGCTGGGACTTGAGGATGAGCGTAGTCTAGATTGGACAGATCCATGTTGGCTAGCTTGTCCGCAATCAAATTCAGCTTGTGGTCGATCAACTTGACCTAGAGTTGCATGTCATCGAGCTGCAGGAGGATTTTTTGGCGTGTTTCATGGTGGTCAAGAAGAACTCTTCCCATCAAAATTTTCAAGTGCCAGTAGATGTCCATCGTTTTTGGGTACTGTGAGGACCGACCACAGACATAACCAGTGTCGGGAACCCACGAGCTGGTCGTTTCCTTCACCTCGTCTTTCGAGATGAACTTCCTTAAAACCTGAACGTCCACCTCAATCGCATCCATTTTTGACTGAATTTCGGGAGGGGTAATTGAGCGATATGTCTCTGTTGAATCCTCAGCCACATCCACCAAGAGAAACCCTGATCGATTTCTGGGTCGGCGAGAGGTTCCCCCCCCCCGGACCCCTACGGGAAGAGTTGTCCGAGCCATGTAGAAAAGGGTGGAGAACCGGAACGCAGAGTGTAGGGGTGAGAATGACAAGGAGCTATGAAGCAACTGAGAAGTTATGAAGGAGCAGGAGAGACAGGAAGCAATAAACCAACGGTAATGCAGCCAAAAGGAGACATAAATGACATAATTATCTAGTGTCATTGTCCATAAATGGAGAGTGCTGCGATGATTTGCAGAGATATGGGCTGTATCGGTCATCAGACTCCTGTGTTTCGCCATCTTTCCAAACCTCGTGCGAAGGACGACGAGCTCGAGCTATTAAGGAGTGGGCAGAGGCATGACGTGAGAGCGAGGACAGGGAAAATCAAGTGCTAGGGGGAGGCAACAACGGGTAATGAGTCGCATGAGGAGGCAGGTGGAGGCTGAAGGCTGTTGGCAGCTGGAGGGTAAAGACTGTTGGCAGCTGTCCTTAGATCGAGCAACTAGGTGGGTGGGGGGGTTGAGGACCCACTGATGTTTGGATTGCATCCCTGACACCCCATGCAGAGGGAATTTTAATATATATATATATTAATTATGTATTTAATATTTTTTAAAGATTTTGTAATTTCAATTTTTAGAAAAAATGAATCTTTTAAAATATATTAATTTAAAGATTTTTAATATAGAAAATTTAAAATTAAGTAATTAGTAAACATTTTAAGAAATGAATTTTCTGCGGCAATATTTTGGAGGGACATTTGCTCTAAATCTAACCAGAAATTGTTAGCTCATCTAATTTTATTTCTGTATAATTCGATTGCTCCAGATCTTTTTTAGCATGTTGAATCCATTTCTTCCATTTTTGCATTCAAAAATGTATTTTAAACAACAAAAAATACTGATTTTTAAGAAATATTTTTGGAAAAAATTTAATTTTTTTTTAAAGATTTTGTAATTTCAATTTTTAGAAAAAATGAATCTTTTAAAATATATTAATTTAAAGATTTTTAATATAGAAAATTTAAAATTAAGTAAATAATAAACATTTAAAGAAATGATTTTTCTATGGCAATATTTTGGAGGGACATTTGCTCTAAATCTAGCGAGAAATTGTTAGATCATCTGATTTTATTTCTGTATTGTTGAATCCATTTCTGCATTCAAAAATGCATTTTAAACAACAAAAAATACTGATTTCGTGCAGATTTATGTCACCCGTTAAACAAAGCCTTATAATTCTATCACTATAATCTCTAAACTTACTCATGGTGTTTTATACATGGCTCGCTATATACATGGCTAGTCAAGGTTTGAACCAATCAACTAATCTACACCCCAAGTGTTCATTAAAAATATCCAATATATATATATATATATATATATATATATATATATTACCTTATAATTTTATTTTTTAAATTTATTAAAAAAGTGAATCTTATAAAATATATTAATTTAGGGACAAATTCTCATTAACATATTACTTCAATATCCAATATCCACATTACAACAAACATCCTTTATAATTACGACATTTATATTATTATTACCCTGCATTGTACACTTTTTATAATCTATCTTATTATTTACATGATAATACATAATTATAATTTCGTAGAAAGGAAGTGATCCCTTTTATTATAATTTTTTTTAACATAAAATTATTATTTTTTTATTATTTACATGATAATATATAATTATAATTTCGTAGAAAGGAAGTGATCCCTTTTATTATAATTTTTTTAACATAAAATTATTCCTTTCTTAAATAACTTGTAATTATTATTATTTATATAACATCTTTTATTATAAATAATTTAAAAACGAAATAATACCTTTCACATACATATATAGATGGACATTCTCCCATGAAAATTGTGATGCTTGTGTAGGACCTCTATGCCTTTCTGTTGTCATTGATATGATATCCATAACTATAAATGAATACCCTCATCCTTTGTACAGCCTCTACAACTTATAGTTATTATTTATATCAATATCAATAATTATAAATCATAGCGAAAGGAAACTATCCCTCTCCACATTTTTCAACAATGTTGTACAAAGCGCTGTGTGCAACAATTGTTGTACGCAATGTTTCCATCATTGTTGCAAATCTCATGGTCGGCACTTTCTTTAGTAATGAAAAGGACTTTGCTATTGTTTAATCAGTGTCTAATCAATGTTTAATGTAAATTTAAGGTTATAGATTAATATAGTTTTTTGGGAATTTTTAAATGTATTGTTTTTAAATATTATATGTATTTTTAGTTAAATATCTCTGATTTGTGGTTGTGGTTGAGATACCATCTCTCTTTAACACAACTGGATTTGAGGTGTCTCAAAAGTTTTGAACTGGTAATTTCACTTACTGAGTGAGCTCCCACACCACATAGATATTTAATTATTACATGTTATTAATTTTATTTATATTTGTATATTTGGAGAATTTATTTATTTTGATTTATACAAGTATATTTAGAGAATTAATTTGTGACCCTTGTCAATTGGGTTTAGTTTGAGTGATTTGGGAGGAATGATTGTTATTCTCTCTACCTAGATGAAATTTAGAGAATTAATTTGTAACCCTTGTCAATTGAGTTTAGTTTGAATGATTGGGAGAAATGATTATTATTCTCTCTACTTAGATGAAATGTTGAACTCTTAATAAGTTTACTATTAATATAATGAACATGCTTTTCTAAAATACCCATTAAAAATAAGTTAAATAGACTTAGAATATATACTAAATTTAAAAAGCTACTTAATTTCACAAAAAAA
>SNQJ01S0005239.1:291124-308542 GCA_010110895.2 Picea sitchensis
AAAAAATAATAATAATCAAAATTTTCCATAAATTTTTTTAATTAAATTTATTTACCATAATAATAAAAAATGTAATCATATATATGATGTTGATGTTGAGTTGAAATTGTAATATTTCTTATAAAATATTTTAGATTTTTTTAGATTAAGCAAAGTAAGAGCGAGGAAGATAATAATCAAAGTTTTCCATTAAAAAAAAATTGAAATCTTAAGAAAATAGAAAAACTAAAAGTCATCCAAATAGTAAAGTAAAAACCAGTCCCATTAAATTTTATAATAACAACAATAAAGAATACAATCTTAGGAAAATACAAATACTAAAGATCATCCAAATGGTAAAAAATAAAAACCACTCACTAGAAAAATAAAAATAAATGCAATGATCCTCTAATACATATAAAGTGGATGAATGTTTCAAGGTGAAGGGTCAGATCTAATTTTATACATTTAAGCACCTAGAACTTTGTGAATGATCGATAAAAGATATATGATTTTCTAATGAATTTTTAAATGGTTGATTAGATGTTTTTATTTGAGCTTCCACCCACTATCTCTATTTAGGGCGGGCGTTCAACCTTGTCCTATCTCCCGAGCTTCTTGAGTTTTTTTTAATATATAGAAATCTTCTTAAGTTAATAGCTTTGCATCTTCCATGCAAATTAGATGAGTGGTGACTAAAGAGCCTTCAATTAAGGCATATTTAGTTGTATGGTTATGTGTTAGGTTAAATATGTGTTCTTTTAGATACACCTGTAATGAGTGACCAATTTCTTCGATATAGACCTTTTGACAGGGGCACAAAATCAAATGCACACCTCTTTATTTTAGGAATCTAATAAATCTTTAGCTAAATCGACCAAACCCTTACTATGATATGTTTCTTTTGAGAATTTTGGTTATCTTGTTCATTGCTCATTTTATGTAAGGTAAAGTAGTATTAGGGATGTTAGTATCGCAATTTTGAAAATAAATTTTTTTTTTTTTTTTTCACCCTGTAGAAAAAAACTATTATATTCATAGAATATATATATTACAATTATTCAAAACCTATCGCAACCACTTGTACACACTTACTATTTCCAGCATAAATGTTTGTTAAACATGATACAAAAGTTCAAAAAAAGTAAGTTGTATTTTTCCGTTTTTTTTTGTCTGTTTTTTTTCGCTCTTTATTACACTCGGATTTCCATTGCTTCAGTTTTGATGCCATCAAAGTACTCATAGTACCCGAAAGCACCTCTTTGTAGTAATGGGGCTTCTTTGGACAACTCATTTGCTTTTTCATTGAGTTCTCTTAGAATGTGGTGGAAAGACAACCATTCAAAGCACTGAAAGGTAAGGTGAATATCTCTCATAACTGGGGCCAAGCTTGTGTTTTAGATGTCAATTTTTCCTTGTGCCCAGTCTATGACTAATTTTAAATCTCCCAAAACCTGAAGCTTCCTTAAATCCTTCTTTTTTGCAGTCTCCAGTAGGGTCCACAGTGCAGCGAGTTCAACTTTGTTATTTGTTCCACTACCAGAAGCATATCTGATGAAGATATAATGATTTTGATTTATATAAAGGACCACTCCAACTCCGCGGGAAGGTGGATGGCCTTAACTTGCTCCATCAAAGTAACCCCATGGTATACCATATTCCAAAGAGGGAAGAATTGGTATACAAGTCTTTTGACTCTTGGGATCTTCATTAAATTTTGCTTCCTAGTTGAGAGTGATAGTCGCTACTATCCCTGGATCCACCCACTTATCTTTAAAAATGATCGAGTTGTGAGCCCACTAGATGTTTGAAACCAAAATACTTGGCAATCCTGCATAGAGATTGACCGATTTGTCCAAATCCCAAGACTTGTAACATTCTTCAACACTTTCCTTATTCCAATCTGCTCCTACATTCAACCTGTCCTTTATAGTCTTGGCGACTTGTCTTGCATAGGGACAAGACATAAAAAGGTGAGAGACAATTTCAACATTAGTTTTGTAGAGCACACATCTGTTAGGACCACACCACCCTCTTTTTATTCCATTGTCCCAAGTCAAAAGTTTATTATTTAGGGAAATCCAAAGGGTTAGTTTGCATCTGATTGGAACTTTTCATTTCCATAAGGCTTTCCACCACCATTTCGGTTGGACCCTTAGTCTTTCTTCTTGCAAGGCCTTATAGCCTAATTTTTCTATGAAGGAGTCATCCTTCGAATTGAGGGACCAACATAAAGAGTCCTCAGACTCTTCTTCAAGGGAGATAAAGTTTTCGCACAACCTAGAGATGTAAGCATCCCATTCCTCCTTTAGGTCAGGGGGAACTCCAAGAGTGGAGGCGTCTTTCCAACCAGCTCGCCCCCGAGGTTGTGGGTCACCCGTTCAAATGCCATGAAGTAGGGAAATGCTTTTGTTTCTTAGCCAAATTGTACAAGAGGGTTTGAAAGCGCGTAGTTGTTTCCAGCCCCCAACCAAGGGTCCTCCTTGACCCTAACCTTTCGATCATTGCCTATTTTTTAGACTGTCCAGTTTCCTATTAGAGAAACCATGTCCACTAGAGCCTTCCACACTATGGATCCCTTAGAGGATTTTTCCGACAATCGAAACCATTCTTCCATGGAGAGATTTGTGAAGTATGTAGTTCATCACCCTAGACTAGTGAGAGTTCCCTTGAGTTGGGTGCCAAAGATTTCGACCTGCAAGCACTCGTGAAAAAGGACGTATATCCATAAGTCACCAACCTCCCAACTCCTTAGGAATTGTTATTGCTATTGCACGACATTTAACTAAGTGGGTGCCCTTGATGGGTTTTGTTTTGCCCATAAGTATCTATAGCTCATCCTTTTGATCTTCTCGAGGACCCCTTTAGGGATCGCTACTATGGAGTTCCAATATACCAATGTACTTTCCAGGACATATTTGAGCAACACAAGCCTTCCTCCTCGTGATAACGTCCTAAAGACTCAATTTGAAATTCTTGCTTCTATTTTACGAATCAACCAATTCCAGTCTGTCTTTCTATATTGATCTGGTTTAAGAGAGAATCCCAGGTATTTTACCCTTTCATCCAGGGATTTGTTTTGGACTGGGATTATATTTAAGATGGAGTTTTCTTTGGTTTCAGAGCATTTATTTGTTAGAATGCATGATTTCTCCAGATTTATCGTCATCCCCATGGCCATGCAATATAAGTCCAACACTTTCTTGAGAGATGACACATTACCTGGGGAACCACACACACTGCATAAGATATCGTCTACAAACAAAATATGAGTGTTTGTCCCTGATTCTGATACTTTTATCCCTCGTGAAATCGCCTCCTTTATTAGTCTACTCAAATCTTCCACAATGATTAGGAATAAGAAAGGGGACAAGGGGCACCCTTGGCGTAGCCCTCTTGATGCTTTAAAAAAACGCGAAGGAGATCCATTTAAAAGGATTGCAAAGGACAAGATTTGGAGGCAACCCATAATCCAATTTACTGAGGGGAGATTTAAACCCGTTTGGATGAGTACTCGTCTCAATAATCTCTAGTTAACTCTATCATATGCTTTAGACAGATCTAGCTTTAGGACTGTTGCCTTTAATTTTTTCTTTTTTACCAAATGTAGGACTTCTTGAACGATAACCACTGCATCATGGATATGTCTTTCCTGTAGGAAGCCAAATTGTTCTTCTCATATTCCTTTTCTCAACACGGGCTTTAATCTTCTAGCGCTAATCTTTATTATTAGTTTGTACACAACATTGAAATAGGATATTGGACGAAAGTCCTCAAAAGTTTCTACATTTTTCTTTTTGAGTATGAGACAGAGGAAGGTTGAGTTCAGAGGCCCATAAACTCTACCTTCTCTTTGGGATTCCCTGACCATTAAAAGAAGGTCATCTTTCATCAACTCATAGAATGACTTAAATAAATACATTGTTAAACATTCTGACCTGAGATTTTACCATTTTGCGTTGAAGCAAGGGCAGAGTGCACCTCTGCTTCCATGACTTCATCCTCTAGTGATAGATTCATCTCCCTCAAGAAAATGGGTTGGAACTTGGTTACTACCTCCAAAATCTCCTGAATAGGGCACCCCGTCGACGCCTTAAAATTATTTTCAAAGTAACGGGCTCCAACCTTCATTTTTTCATGAAAGGAGCTTACCATAACTCCTATCTCATTCTTAATTTCCCATATTGTGTTGACATTCCTCCCGTGGTTTGCAAAATTGTGAAATTTGTTTGTATTGTTATCTCGGGCTTGCAGCGAAAGCGCTCGATTTTTCTGCCTCCATTCTTGTTCCTCTTTTTTAAGCCACACATTTCTCCTTTCCTCCAATCCTTTTATCTCTTCTAGAATGCAGGACTGAGAGGATCTCCACTTTCATTTGAAAGGAGACTTGAGACATTGCTTTCAATATCCAAAATCTCTTTTTGTCTTCTAGTTTTCCAATCGTGAATCCAATTTTTAATGGCCACTTTGACTTTTTTTTAAGTTGTCTTCGAATTATACCATCACCGGGTCTGACTTTAGAGGGTTCATCCTTTCCCAGTTTGAGATAACCATTTTTTTGAAATCTTTGTCTTCTAGCTAGAATGGATTGATCTTGAGAGGGGTAGGAGGGGAGTCACTTCTTGACCTCCAACTTAGTGAAATGGGATGATGGTATGAGCTTCCCCCATCTTCTCCCTTTTATTTAAAACTCCAAGTCTTCTCCAGAAAATCTTCCAATACCAAAAACCCGTCCAACCATTTTTCTACCTCCTCTCTTCCTGAATGAAAGTTGCGCCACATAAGGATGAGTTTTACCGGTTCAAGATCTACCAGTCCTGCTTCTTCAATGAAAGAGAGGAATAAACCCTTTTTCTGACCCTCGCTAGGGTTAGGCCCCCACACTTCCCTCAGAGACAAGGTAAAATTAAGGTCTCCTCCTACCACCGAGAGAGGGTCATTAAAAATACCTACAGATTTTAAGTCTTCCCAAAATGGGGCCTTGTCAGTATACGACATGTAAATATTTATTATAGTAAAAGCAAAATCATAACTCTTATACTCGAGTTTGACCGAAATGGAAGAGCGGACCGAGGAGGAGGAGACAACCTTAAAGTTTGGACTCCATCCAGTGAGTAGTCCTCCTGACATTCCAACTGCGTCGATGGAACTGAATGACTAATTTTTCAACCAGGGGCTTATAGTATTGATAACAACGTCACCTGAATACATTGTCTCTTGTAGTAGAATTATGTCCGGATTGAGGCTCTTAAACAACCTTTTGAGGCTATATTTTTCTGGGGGGCCCCAACCCATTTGGTGTTAAATGAAAGGATGATCATTTTTAAGAGGGTCCCAGGGCTTTCCCCACTCTAAGATCCCTAGTGATGGTTGATTTTGTACCTTTGCGAATTTCGGCTATCGCCTTCACTTGAGCTTTGGACAGGTTTGACTTTCTTCCGGCTTGAGAGACTTGAGGGGGGTCTAGAGCCAATCCCCCCTTTGAGGGCGCAGCCTCGAAGATCCATCCTTTAGACCAAAGCACATAACCCCTAGGAGGAGAAGTCCAGGAAGCTATATCCTCCACAAAAATCTGAAGCCTATAGGGGGCACATGTCGTGACGAGAGCCTGGGGGGAAGGGGAGAGTCGAGTCTTCGAAATCACCAGAGGGAAGCAAGGGATTTTTTCCCTAGAGGAGGGTGTGGGTGATGGACCAAGATGGGGGGAAGGGGTAGGGGAAGGAGAAGGGGAGAGATAAGAATGCTGTGGAGCGGCCTCAAGTTCCACATAGGGCTCTTGAGGGAGAGGCGAAGGGGGGGAGGGGGAAAGGGGAATCAAAGGGGGAGGGAAGATCCTTGGGGAAACAAAAATTGCTAGAGACGTTGGGGAAGACAAAGAAGGGGAAGGAAGGTTTGAAATCTTCATACCTTTTATAGCTTCCTGTTGAACAAGGTCTCCTAGCGCTGAGGCCGAAGGCTTTGCCAAGCCAGGATCAATGGAAGTTGTCTCCTACCTTCCCTTGATTCGGAAATTCTATGCTAGCTTCACAATTCTTATGGTAGATTTTCTATGCCAGATCTTTGGCTGTGGGAGTCTGTTTGGCTGAACCTAGTCGTAGTTGGCTCTTAAGTGCCCAATTTCGTGACAAACATGGCATCAAAAGGGTATTTTCCAGTAATCCACCTTCTGGTGCCAAATAATGTCGCCCATTACAATGTCGACACTTCCAACTAATCCTTCTATGACATTTATCTCTACCTGAATCTAGGCCCAACGCCTATCGGTTTTGGAAGTCCAATTGGGATCTAGGCTAACAAAAGTTCCAATCTTGTTCCCGATGACTTCCAGAGCTTCTTGTAGTGTCCCCAAGGCTGAGCCCCGTTGTAAACCATGTTTTGAAAGGAATTGTAATTATTTTTTATAGGCTGGTGAGCCAAGTTTGTATAAGCTGGAGGCTTATGTGTTGTTAGGCTTGGGAGCCTAAGTGTTGAAGGCCAGGAGCCTGCTGTTGTACTTGTATGTATGCAGAACATTTAATAAAATATAAACACCGCCAGGTGCAGACCGACCACGATGAATGAGTGAAGGGGGTCGAGCCCTGTTGTAAATCATGCTTTGAAAGGAATTGTAATTATTTTTTATAGGCCGGTGAGCTTGCCAAGTTTTGTATAAGCCGGAGGCTTATGTGTTTGCTAGGCCTGGGAGCCTATGCTAAAGGCTGTAGAGCCCGCATTACAGAAATTTCGCATAAACATTTAATAAAGAAACACCAAGGAATGAGTGAAGGGGGATTGCGCATCCACAGAGTGGGCAAGGAATCTAGGGCCTCTGGAAGGTGGGAAATACTAATCATGAGCTCTAGGGCTAAGCCTCTAGGGTTTTAAATCCCAGGAATAATATTCTTTGAATATTATTCCAAAAAGATATGCAAAATTACATGTTTTAAATCAAGTCCTTTGAAGGACGCTGATTTCCCAAGTGGTGGAGAGGAACGTGCAGGCCGGTGGAACGCATGGGTTCCATGGTGATAAGTGAGCCAACCCTGTGCATGCGAAACGCACTGTGGTGGAGCCGGAGAAGCACCGATTCCCATTCCATCTGGGATTGTCCGAACGCAGACGAGCTCCGAGCATGACGAACTGATCAGAGAGAACCTCCTCAGGACTCCCAAGTGGGACTCCGGGAATGTCTGCGCTATGTCTGATTCTCGAAATCCTGCATGCAACTCTAACCTACGTAGAAGCCCCGGTGGCCGACCCTCGGAAAAAGAGTCTGCTTTGTTCGGGAAAGCCGAGGCCGGCGTGTCATTCCCCTGCCTCCAAGCTGCAGGACTGTGGAAGCATCCCTGATTGGCCAATCTAGCTTTTTTGGAAGCCTGTCCGCCTTGGAATTGTTTGGTGACTTACGCATCGACACACAATGTAGGCTTTTGTTCTGAGCCACCTCTCAGGTAGTGAGAGGAGTGCTAGGGAAGGAGGAGAGAACTCCCTCGAAGAAACCCTGGGGAGGCCGCTATGAGCCTCCGAGACTTCCCGGGTCCGGCTCACTCTCGTGAATCTGTAAGGGAGATTGCTGCTCAAGGACTGCCTAGGGTATGTAGAAGGTGACTCCTCCCGGAGTGTAGCCAGTGCATGTCGAGTCCTGTGGGCGGGAGCTACGCGTGGGAGATCCTGGGAGATAATTCCTTCCTTTTGGTTGTGTGTGATGTTTTCCCTGCAAATGAGCCTAGATTGCCTTTGGGTATTTGGTCCCAGCCTTTGGGGTGACCGCACTTGGTACGTGATGAGTGTGGCTCCAGACTGGGAGGTTCCAAGCGGGAAGGCCCTCCGGGATTTGGTTCGGTAGATTCTACATCACATGATAAGTATTTTAATCAAGGTGTTCCACATTTCTTTAAGCATGACTGCGGTTGTATATATATCGTTGATCTACTGTATATGGGAATTATTAATGTGGACGTTAATTGCAGCGTAGTGGCCACATGTTTTACCTCGGTAATTTCTAAATGTATGAATTACAGTTTCTGCATGTGAGGCATCGGACTCAGTGTATATATTATCATGATTCCGCTGTGTATATGAATTATTATGGAATGCTATGGATTGTTAATTATAGCAGTAAATAACATGTTTTACTCTGAGACTTAAATGTGTTTAATTGTTAAATGCATGTGGAGTATATACTGGACTGTATGTGTTATGTAAATCCAACGTAAGTGTGTACAGATTGTTACATAGTGCGTTAAAAGCCTTGGTAAGCAAAAAGATACACTACACTTCTCTAGTCCAAAATGATAATGATAGACTTGGTAAGATGGCCTAAACCTTCATGCAATTGATTGGTTCACGCAGAGGGTCGAAATCCACCGTCCAAGGCTTGAGCACTAGACTTGATGGGTCCTAGGACCATTTTCCCTGTTTTTTGGAATTAAAAAGGAAACAAATCCAACCTCTTGCTAAAACGTGAAACTCTGGAGAATAACCGAGGAGAGGAGTCCACATCTGGTCCAACCAATTTTGGAGGGTGTTTTCCCCTAGCGTTTTTCCTTCAAACCTTCCTACAAGCAATTTCCCATCCACTCTTGCTATATCACTTATATGAATATCTTCGCCTACTACCATTCTCACCCGTCCTTTTTCCTCCTGTATACACATAGGGTTTTTCTTCGGCAGGGTTTTTGCAGTTCTCCGATTTTGGAAATGATTAGGGCCTGGGTACTCCTCCTTCTCCGACCTATATTAGAAATTGATACTAGTGCTTTACTATTGTTTCTTCGGAGATGAGAGTGGATACGATTTAGCCTTTTTAATCCAGAATTCACCATTTTCTTCAAGCGACTCAGTATATTTAATCACATTAACTCCAACCTATGAGGATCCTGCATTTGCATGCTCCACACATGTCTTTGGGATGTCCAGATACACTCCTTGTACTCGAGAAGCTGAGGAAGGGATATGCTATCCTCGTGCCTCTACTTCGCCTTACGTGAAGAATTCCATGACACGTCAAGGAATATCCTCGTAATCCACCTCATCCTTGGGCTAGGATGCCATCTGGCTCAATCTGTCCACTTGTCTCAAAATTCACACGGATTCTCGGTAACTGCCTGTAAAAGACCACTTGCAAGACGTGATTACGACAAGACGAGAATCACCAGAGAGGGAGAGGGGAGGCCAAATTTTTTTATGGGAATGGGAGAGGGACTGAGGCCCTTGCTCGCAGTTCTATGGGCCACGAGACATTCACTCCAAAACCATAGTGCCAAAATTCCAAGGCTCCTAGTAAGGAAATGTTCATCGGGGAATAAATGATCCAAAAATAATGTCTATTTAGTGCTTCATTGATTTCCTTTGTTATTTATCCATGTTGGTGACCATTAGATATGAATACTTTTTTAAGGTGATTTATTTCTTGGATTTTGATTTTTGTTTAGGTGATTCACTTCTTGGATTTATTTTTAATTTAAGTGATTTGTATTATAGACCTTTTTAGTTTTGATGAGTATTATAATAATAACATTGAAATTTTGAGTGGGGTGGTGATGGGAATCAACATATAACATACTTTAAAAACCATATATCTAATAAAATTAAAAAAGTGAGTTGAGCGACATTTTTTTTCTTTATTTATTTTCTTTTCTTTGAAGATGGTAAAACTTAACATAACTTAGTTTTCAACTTATAACGAGGACAACCATCACTAGATACTATTTGTGATTGGGTTGACTTATCATCATTGTTCAAGGAAAACCATACCATCTAAAATACTGTGGTGGTCAGTAAGGGGGTAGACTTTCACTCTTACCATATGCTTGCAGGTTTTGGGCTGTCAACTTGTTTCCTTACATCCGAGGACGATAAACTCTTAGCCAATAAGAAACACTTTTAGGTCTTACTCCAGGACTGTAAAACAATTTCAGCCCATAAAGTATTTACAAGAAAACCAATATCATTTTAAATGGGGCCAATATATATTTCTTTATTATATACACCCCATTTAAAAACATGGAGGCACTTGGAGGCATTCAGGGTCAATATATATTTCTTTATTATTTTTTCTTTCTTTTCCTTTTCCTTTGTTTTGATCTTTTTTAACTTATATGCAATAATAGACTACTTTCAATAGTGATTAGACAAATAATTATAGAAAAAATATTATTTCTAAACTTTGTTTCTTTATTCTTCTTTCTCTCTTTTTCCTTTGTTTTAATCTTCTTTTAACTTATATGCAATAATGATCTTTTCATCTTGTTTTGAATTTTAGAAGACAACTATGATTAATGTGAATATTCTATTGAGATCTTAGAAGAGTTGATTTTTCCTTTTTGAGGAACATTCTTTGCAACAATTATCTATATAAAATGTAACTACTATTACAACAATTGGTATAGCCTAAAATAGAAAACTATGACGAACAAAATAAGAGTAAAAATCTATGGAAAAGAGTGGGAGCATTTTCACACCCAAGGGTAGATTGTATGTCTTGGACAGTTGGTTTTGACAGTTAGTTGTCATTGATCTTGACCCTTAGAGAGTGATCTTGGAGATTGATGTCAACCCTTGGAGAGGTCCTGAGATGTTGGACAGTTGATTGAAATTTGTATGATTGTGATTGATGATGAGTTCGTTGTGTACATTTGATGTAGTCTACATGTAGCCCCAAAGGTGTGGTTATGGGACCCAACTTTTATTGAGGAATAACGACATGAAGGACAATGAAATTTTAGGTAAGACTATCATAGATTGAGAGTACATGCCATGCCATTTACGGTGATAGGTGGTACACCACATGGATCTTCACGATTGAGGAGTTATGGCCTTGTGAAGATGGAAGCCCCAAAGAATGGTCAAGAAGCCCCTAGTTGGTTACAAGTCAATGAATGAAAGGGTAAAGTGGTTGTAACAAGAAAATTCAAGAAACCCTAAAGTTAAGGAAAGTGGTCCCAAAGTGTTCAAGAATCCCTAAAGTTAAGGAAAGTGGTCCCAAAGTTAATGAAAGAGGTTACTTAGAAAAAATATAAATATACATAAAGAAGTCTCTCATAAGTACATTACATATACACACAAGTTCATTGAATATATATCTCATTGATCAAGTGATTCTTATCTAAGGTAACCAAGGATATCTGAGGTGTTTTTTAGAGGGAAGATGAAGTAAAAAAGGTCGAAATTCCAAGGGAGGATGAAGTCTTGTGAGGATGTGTTCTAAGGTATGTTATTTAAAAGTCATTTTACCATTTTCACTATAAATTTTCTTCTCGAACTATTCAAATAGTGAAACTTGAAGGATACTAAGAAAAAATATCAAGCTACCTGTGGTAGAAATTTAAGCTTATGCGTCGTTGTATTTTGAGAAATACACTCCGTGGAAGATAACGTTTTTGTCCAGTCCTGGAACTATCTCAAACATGTGTTCCGAGTAAAACAATCATAACTTATTCATAGAAGATACAAATTTAGCGAGAAAAAATTCATTGGATAGGTTACAGTCCGTAGTACGTTGGGTGTGATTTTCAGATCCAGATATTAAATATTTCGCGCGTGGAATTCTCTACAAGGTTGCTCTCTAGAATAAGCCAAAATTCAACAAGGTAGACCATTTTTTCTATAACTCCTTTTTTGGGATGTTCCAAGCAATGCAAATTAGAGGAATTGCAGAGAAGATACTAAAGAATATTGGGTACAAGTTTCATACCTTTATTCCTTACAGATACAGATTTATGATTGTTTAAAGTTAGTGTTTGTGACTAATCCAAAAACTAGTCTCGTGAGACTAAGGTAATGTTTGATGCAGATGCTATTCTCTTATTGCTGAAGTTGATGAAGGTCTGCATGTCTGTGATCACATACACCAGGTTTGTTACAGAGTTACAAGTATGTTTATATGCATGTTTTGAGGGTTACATGTTGATGATGTTATGGTGTATGGCATGATTGAGACATATCATGAGTGATATGATATATGGTTAAGGCACATGGTTTGAGGAGTATGTTGGATACTGGGCACATTGTGTGAGATACATTTTGGTATATGTATGAGGCACTTGTTGGTGATCTATATACATGCTTGGTACACATTTGGTGGCTACCCATCTCTTCCATTTATGATCCAGGTGGATATCGGTGGCCACCCACCTCTTCCAACTGGTTCACATACAGTTTTCATCTTGGCAGTTTTTTTTCTAGCTTTTTGGGGTCATTTTGAGGCCCCACACAACGTTTTTTGGACCCTCCACAGTCACATTCTAAACAAATTTAGAGTGTGATGGAATAATGTGTAGTCTTCATATAGACCTTTCTAACGGGCTATCGTGTGCCTAAAACGAAGATTGTATGCAAAAGTTACGACCACATGAAGTTTATGTACCAACTTACCCCATCAGGGCCCACATGACTTTTGGCACTTCATCTCCTAGGGTTAGTTTTTTGATGTCTAGGGTTTTATGATTACTTATTGATGCTAAAAAGTCATGGAGGCCTTATTGTATTGGGCTCAGACAAATGCATGTAGCTGCCCCATCTCTTCTCAGATATTAGCTACCACCATTCAAGCAAGATTGTTTCATTCTGCATTTTACAGTTTCAACAAATTTATTTATTGAATAGAAGTTAAGTTTCAATGTATCTCTGTATATCTGTGTTTCATTTCATTCCGCTCATAAATCCATATCAGTGGTATCAGAGCAGTATGCTCTTCATTTGTTTCTCTGTGCATGTCCCCAACAAGGTCAAGGTATAAGTAGTTGGGACTCAAACCAGTTGAGCCTTTGCGAGATCTGCCTCACCGAACCCAATGACTGCCCATGGGGAAGAAAAGAGAGACGATGGGGAAAGATATACCTTTAAACTATTGCTCGAGGAAGCCCTCTTGTGACAAATGAACGAGATGATGGATAAATTTGTACAAATCCTTCGACCACTGCCAACATACGATGCATCTTCCTCGAGCGGAGGTGTTGCCCCCTTCAAGGTACATATCAATTTTGATATTCCCATATTTGAAGGTCAAATAGATGTAGATGTTGTAAACAAATGGTTAAACCTTATCAAAGGATGTTTTTCCATCCATAACTTTTCCGATAGATAAAATCTTACATTTACGTTCCTTAAGGCTATCCCCCATGTCAAAGATTGGTGGGAGACTCCGTGAGAAAAATGAAACATATGGATCTACATTATTTTTAGTCGCACACACTTGGGGTTCTTTCAGGGATGTTATTAAGAAACAATACTACCATGTTGGAAGTTATGACAACTTGTATATGAGATGGACCACACTATGGCAGAAAAGGGACCAAACAATGCCAAATTTCACCAATGTCTTCCATACCTTGCGCACCAAACTGGGTATCAAATATTCTGAGCGACATCTGGTGCTCAAGTACCGCGGTGGTATGCATAGATACATCCATACAAAAATGGAGTTTCTATACATCTCGTCCTTGGGCGCGACCTATCGATATGCTGCCAAAATTGAGCATAAGCTTAAACAAAAGACACAATAGTTTGGGTCTGCGAACCCCTAATAGTAGAAGTGGGGAAAAGGCGGCCCCAACCTGCAAAATAAAGGGCAGAGAAAGGATGGACAACCTCAGGACAACCAGTCTAAACCAAAAAAAAATGACAATGGGAAGACAAAGAAAGACACTGGGAAATGGTGCGAGTTCGATAAGATCCCCTGACATAACATCATTGAATGTCGCTCAAAGAAGTCATTGGAGGCCGAGGTGAAAGCCTCTGAATCATATGCAGGATTTGAATCTGATTTATAACCAGAGAAAGGGAGACAAATCATTGATGCAGAATCCAATGCTACCGTTTCTACCACCAAGGTCCATCCCGATGAACCTAATGAACAAGAGGAAGGTGAGCACATCTTTCATTCACAGATGTGGGTGAAGGGTACTTTGTTGCACTTCATCATTGATAGAGGTAGACAAAAGAACCTCATCTCAGTAGAGGTCATCAAGTGATTGAACCTATCGACAACACCACACCCACAGCCATATACCATTGGATGGCTCCGCCAAGAGAGCGATATCCACGTTAGCCAATAATGTCGCCTGGACTACAACATAAAGCCCTTCAAAGATGAGGTATTGTGTAATGTCGCCCCCTTTGAATTTTGTGATGTTATTTTGGGCCAACATTATTTATGGAAACATCATGTTTTATATGAGTCTAGGCCTTGTAGTGCTATTATTACTTTGGACATGAAATTATATAGGATACCTGAGGTAGTTCCATCTACTGCCATTTTCTTGATCTCTTCCAAGCAATGCAGGAAGGTCATCTCTTAGACTGAGAATTTTGTCTTCTTCACTATTCATGCTCAAAGTGAGCGGAAGGTTGTAACCACATCCATGGCCTCTATGACAGGTCTCTCCATGCAACATAAGCAAGTGGATAAGTCATGGAAGAATACAAAAACATATTCTCCTAACCCACTGGGGTACCTCTGCACTGTCAGGTAAAGAACTCAATCGATCTAACCCCCAACACACCACTACCCAATGGGCCAATATATCGCCACTCTCTATCAGAAAGTGAGGAAATCAAGTGCTAGATCCAAGAGCTGCTAAAAAAGGGGAACATCCGACCAAGATCATAACCTTGTGGAAGCCCAATCATGCTTGTGGAGAAGAAATACGAGACTTGAAAACTTTGCATTGATTACCAGGCCCTAAATAAAATCACAATTAGGAACCAGTACCCAATTCCCCAAATTGACGATATTCTTGACCAACTCAAGGGGGGAAAACACTTTAGTAAGATTGATTTGAATTCCAACTACTACTAGGTCCCAATAGAGAAAACCGATGTATGGAACACTGCCTTCAAGTCCAAAGAAGGTATTTTTGAATGGTTAGTCATGCCCTTTGGCTTGAGAAATTCCCCAACAAATTTCATGAGGATAATCGAAGATATATTTTGGCCTTTCACCAGTTATTTTGTGGTGGTGTATTTGGATGACATCCTCATATTCAACAAGAATTGGGTGGAACACTTGCAACATATTCAACAGGTTCTGTACACTTTGCGACAACCCAAGATATATGCAAATTTGGAAAAATGCTCCTTTGACATGAACATGGTCTAGTACCTAGGATACATTGTTGATGAGCATGGGGTGCATGTCTATCCAACCAAGATCCAAGTCATCCATGATTGTCCAGCCCTGAACACACTCACTGAGCTTTAGAGCTTCTTATGAAATTTGTATCGCAGGTTCGTGTTGGGATTCTTCCACATTACATGGTCCCTTATCCAAGTGACAAGGGTGTTGGTTGTGGAGCCTGATTATCTTCCTGATTCAGAGGTCTTTGTTTTCAAATGTGTTTATACCCCATGAATAATTTACACCTCGGAAGAATGTACACTCCTCCATGTAGGGGAGTGCAGGGGGGGTTACCCCCCCTGCGGGGTTTGGGGGCGAAGCCCCCGAAGGAAAAATTTCCTTGTAAATGTATATTATAATTTCATAGTAAATCTGGACCGTTCATTATAAGGTCGCATATCTGATGGTAGAAGTTATGTTAGGGATTTTTTCCCTAGAAGGAAACCCTCTTTTATGAGGGAAATGTATTGCGGCTATGCATCATTGCGAATATTATATTCTAAGTGAGGAGACTGTGAGAGAAATAAGAGGAAGTTACAATGGGTGTGCTGTAGGTTGTATCCCTTCATTTGATGGATAATAATAAAGGCAGGTCTTGGAAATTTCTCTGGTGGACGTAGCCCACACTAGGTGAACCACGTATATTTGTGTCTGTATTGTATTGTGTATCTTCTGTGTTTTATTTCCGCATTTATTTTATTTTATTGCTCCACGGTCCTGTTTTTCTAACAAAGGGGTGGTGGCAAGGAAAATTTCGTGTGGGGACAATCGCAACTTAAAGTGTTCGATGATTGGAAGCGATGCCTGTGCTTATCCCTAGTGCTCTCATTACCAGACCTGCAACAACCCTTTGAGATTGAGACAAATGCTTCAAATTATGTTGTGGGTGCAGTTCTCATTCAACATGGACATTCCATAGCCTATCATAGTGAGACGCCATCAGATACTGTCCGTAAGTACCCCACTTATGACAAAGAAATGTACTCCATTGTATAGGCTTTCCTCCAGTGGAGGCATTACATTCTCGGGAAGGAGACAGTCATCCACATTGATCATAATCCTTTGCAGTTCATACAGACACAAGGAAAATTGCAGAATGACCACCATTAGAAGTGGTCCACATACTTGCAACAGTTCCATCTCAACATGAAGTATGAGACAGGGAGCACCAACCGCACCGATGACTACCTCAGTCGACCTCCAGCTGCAACACTAACCACAATGATACACTCCTGCAGACATGAAACTTACGGATGGACCAAACTCTACGTTAGAGATCCTGACTTTGCCACTACCTACCATATGTTGGGCACAAACACAATTGTCATTGATTTCTATCTTCAGGATGGGTTGTTGTGCCATCTTGGCCATCTCCATGTCCCATCAAGCGAGAAAGAAAAAAAGATTTGGGAAGCTCACTACAGGCGGGTGGCAGGACACTTCGGTATGGAAAATATAGTGGTAGTGGTGCAACAACATTTCTATTGGTCGAAACTTCAACAGGATGTCAACAAGTATATCAGGTCCTGCACAGATTACGCGATTTCCAAACCAACCATTAAGAAACAAGTCATGTACACCCCTATGCATACTCATGACAAGCCTTAGGAATCCATCTCGATGGACTACATGTCGGTCCTTCCTTAAACCAAGCATGGAAATGATTGTGTTTTCGTGGTTGTTGATCGATTTTCCAAGATGGTGATTCTGGTCGCCTGCAAGAAGAGAATCATAGTGGAGGCCACTTCCAAGCTCTTCTTCGAACGAGTGTGGATACATTTTGGGATACCACAAACCATTTTTTTATTAATTGGGTTGGTTGTCATTGATGTCAACCCTTGAAGAAAGTCCGGTAGCATAAAGGTTTGGGTAATGGACCCAAGTTTGTTTGATGTATAATGGTATGATTTTTAATATATTTTAAGGTAAGACTATTCTGGATGGATAGTACATGTCATGTCATTTTCGGTGGTACGTGAAACGTCACATAACTCCTCACGGTTAGAGAGTTATGGCCATGTGAAGTTGGAGAACCCTCACGAGTCATTTAGAAGCCCCAAAAGGTCAAAGTAGTCAAAGTGGTTGCAAAGAAGAAATTATTTAAATAATAAAGTGAAGTGATGAGTGTACTATAAGTGAAAATGGATACAAAATAAATTATTTAAATAATAATTTTAATGGAGAAATTACTAAGTGGACAAGTGGTTAGAAGTGGGTTAGCTCTAAAATAAGGAAAGTGGGTTAAGATGGTTAGAAGGTAATTCAAATAATAAAGTGAAGTGATGAGTGTACTATAAGTCAAAGTGGACACAAAAGAAATTATTTAAATAATAAAGTTAATG
>SNQJ01S0005239.1:308552-331815 GCA_010110895.2 Picea sitchensis
TTCAAGTAAGAAGTGCCAATGTGGCCCCACGTAACATTGAATGTTACAAATGTCATAACTATGGACACATAGCTAGTGATTGTAGAAGTATTATCGATACTTCCATGAAAGAGAACACTGATATCATATATAAGAAAGTATGGATAAGAAAACACAAAGAACAGGTGAACAAAAACTAGGTCCCAGAGATCACAAGATTGACAATAAAACAAGATGAAGAAAATTCTACAGAGAAAGACGTCAGATACAAAAAGGTTTGGAAAATAACGGAAAGAAAAGAAGGACATGTAAATAAGGAACATGTTCAATAGATTGTACTTTCAGGAATTGTAGTGAAAGATGAATCCACAGATAGAAAGAAAGAAGCCAGAGCTCAGAGAGATGATGAATCTACTGATGAATATGATGACGAATACACATCAGAACAATAATTGTTTTGAGCCATCCCACTTAGAGACTCCCAGGTAATATGAATATTAGATAGGGGGAGTCTATGCGATAATTGTGATAGACCAAAGAACCATCCTTTGAGCAACTTTCAAAGTTTGAGTAGACAGATCCAGAGAAGTCGGTTATCAGAAGTACAATTTGATAAATTAATAAATTGTAGTAGTGAAGACCTCATGATAGTATAGTGATAAATGGGTCAACATTATGGACATTTGTGCAGTAGAGTCTTGGACAATATGGACATAGATGGATTCATAAGAACACTTAGCAGGTTTGGACATATATATGACAGTGGACGAGAGCATCGATTCATAGATTGGTTCAGAGACAAAGAAACATTATCATAATGGATGATAATTACATAGGAAATGGCTCAAACAATGCTAATGGATTCCAAATTGAAATATATTTTTTGGATGCATGTAGTGCATACAACAATTCACATTCAAAACAGAGTAATGCTCAGAAAAGGAAGTGCAGACAACAACCTCTGCATCAAGGTAACTCAAGATGGTATTTTATTAATTGAATTTTATGTTGATGATATTATATTTGGAAGTATTGATGACAGGTTAAGCTAGAAATTTGCAAAGGATATGCATAATGAATTTGAAATGTCATTACTCGGAGAACTATCCTTCTTTTTGGGTCTTCAGATATGTCAAAGAAACTGAGGAATTTTTATTTCTCAAACTAAATATATCAGAGAAATGCTAAAGAGGTTCGGAATGGAAGATTGCAAACTAGTTGCCACTCCTATGCAAACCAGTTGCAAGTTGAGAAAATATGATGATTCAAAGTCTACATACCAAAGACAATACAGGTCAATGATTGGTAGCTTACTATATGTGACAACATCTAGACCAGATGTAATGCAGGTAGTTGGATGGGTGACACGATTTCAAGAAGCACCAAAGGAATCACACGTCTTAGCAGTAAAGAGGATTTTCAGATATCTCAAAGGAACATAAGAGTTTGTATTATGGTATCCAAAAGGAAAGGATCTATCACTTATTTCCTACACAGATGCAGATTTGGAAGGTTGCATTGATGACCGACGAAGCACCAATGGCACAATGTTCTACTTGGGTGAGTGTTCTATGAAACATAGTATATTGCAACAACATGATTTTGTATGTAGAGCTTCTGTAGAGCCTGGTTATTTTCAAGACTCAAACTAATTACAAATTTTCTAAAATTTAGTTTAGAATTTCTTTTAATGATTTTCTTATACTTGGAATAAACCAAGAATAAACAGTAACAACATAATAATGATAACAACAGAATAATATCAGCAACAAAAAAAAAATAATGATAACAACAACAAAAAAATAATGATAACACTAACAATAGAATAATGATAACCATAACATAATACATACCTCCACTTGTAGGTTGGTTTATCTAGTCACTTTTCTGTCTGATCCTATTCTTGTTCTTGCCCAGACTGAATATTAACCTCCCAGCCAACTAGGAACAACCTCTTCGACTCCCGATCTCCAGGAATCCTTGCGGTTTCCTGGCCCCCAAGCCAAAAATTCCCAGCAACAACAGTGCCCTATGAGAGCTCCCCAAAACAACTCCTCCAATTTCCTCCTCCTCCTCTATCTTTTAGAAATTCAGAAATCCCTAAACAGAAATAAGATCCCTCTTCCAAGTCCTCCCCTTCTTCCTTATCGCCCTCTCTTAAATCCCCCTCATTAATTCCCAACAACCTTATCCCCCCATTAATTTCCCAACAACCTTATCCCCCCATTAATTACTTCACCCACCTTTTAATAATAAATAATAAAGACTCATTAATATATTTTAATAATTAATTAAATTTAAATTAAAAAATATGATAAAATTAATCAATTTGGGTTGTTACATACACCCACCCTTCAAGAAACTTCGTCTCGAAGTTAGAGTTATTTACAATATAAGGGTAACGACACACGATTCATACATCTGCAACAAATAATCAATATCATCAATTTAAAACACTTATACATACTAGTGTACATGTGCAAGGCATACATGTGTAGCTAGCACATACAAGACTCGTACATGTACTAATAAAAATAATTATCACACCTAAAGTAATTCTTGTATGCGTCTAACCGATCAATGAGATCATTTATTTCATAAAAGATAGTAAACTATTTAAAATGTTCACGAAATTCTTCAATTACAATAATTTAGCACAAACAACATTTACTTAGATAATTGTAGTTTAGTTAAGTAAATATAAACACACACACACACACACACACACACACACACATATATATTTCAAAATAGGAAATCAAGAACTTCTATAAGGCGAAATCCCCACACACTCTCAACTAATTCTATTCATCCTTTCTCCATAACTTACTTCCATCTTCCATGCCTATCCTTCCTCTGCTGGATTATCTTGGAGCATTAACTATATTGACCTAACTCCAAATAGAACCCGTAAGCAGAAGTGTCAACTCTCTTGACCAAGCTTCCCCAACAGGCAACTGACAATCATCATCACACGTTTAGGGGAGCGTGAGCTAACACTGTCCTCCCATGACTCTAGNCAACAAATAATCAATATCATCAATTTAAAACACTTATACATACTAGTGTACATGTGCAAGGCATACATGTGTAGCTAGCACATACAAGACTCGTACATGTACTAATAAAAATAATTATCACACCTAAAGTAATTCTTGTATGCGTCTAACCGATCAATGAGATCATTTATTTCATGAAAGATAGTAAACTATTTAAAATGTTCACGAAATTCTTCAATTACAATAATTTAGCACAAACAACATTTACTTAGATAATTGTAGTTTAGTTAAGTAAATATAAACACACACACACACACATATATATTTCAAAATAGGAAATCAAGAACTTCTATAAGGCGAAATCCCCACACACTCTCAACTAATTCTATTCATCCTTTCTCCATAACTTACTTCCATCTTCCATCCCTATCCTTCCTCTGCTGGATTATCTTGGAGCATTAACTATATTGACCTAACTCCAAATAGAACCCGTAAGCAGAAGTGTCAACTCTCTTGACCAAGCTTCCCCAACAGGCAACTGACAATCATCATCACACGTTTAGGGGAGCGTGAGCTAACACTGTCCTCCCATGACTCTAGGTTTCAGAGAATACACGGTGGGAAATGCCTCCACCCCTCTTAATAGGACTATGGTTCACACCCTACCATGGAATATACAGTGGCATTGTGTTGCTAGGAATTTTGTCATCGTATATTCAATTTTAGGAGGTCTCGTCACCTGAAAAACCTGCACTTGTCCACATATCATAGCAATGCATTTGAACTAATATAATTTCACATACAAAATTTATACCATAGTGTTTCTTGGTTGATGTTCACGACATCAACCTTTTATCATCATTATTCTTTGGCTATTTCATAGCCTCTTGACCTGCATATTAGTCTATAACAAAACTCATACATATCCATGCATTATCATCATGTGAATGCATTTAATCATAATCTCAACTCAGTAAACACGTACCAACAACTTTAAATGTCAAAAATTTCAAGTTAAAAATAGATTGCATAATATCCATCATAATTCAAATAGCGTTAAACATTCTGTTAGCAACATTTCTTGTATAGGGGTGTTCTCCTCTCTGATTTTAGGCCTCTAGTGTAAACGCATAGAAGTGGGGTTTGAAAACCGGTCGAATGTGTTTTATTCAAAGGCCGCAGCCATAAGCGCCGAGCGCAACTCACAGAAGAAGTCCATTTCGGGCTTAAAATCAAGCGAGCGAGCAGTCTGATTTCAACGACAAGGATCAATTGACGAAGCAGATCGACGGTTATTGGGATTTCAAGGCTACCAAGTTGCCCGAGATATAGCACGAGAGATAACACCTATATTTTAAGACAAATCTGGGCCGGTCGTCCATCTAAAGGACACGCGGTGCACATCCGTGCTTTCACGGTTTGGTAAATCGAGAATTTGAGGAAGAAACGCATTGTGAACTCCCGGTGCAAGAAATCCTGAGAAGATCGGGACCATTGATCAGAAAGACACGCGATGCAAGATCCGAGCCATGGGTGGGGCCTTTCAGGATTTTCATAGTGAAGCCGCCAACGTCATATCGGCCATCTGATCCAAAGGACGCATGGCGCAAGATCTAGTCACGTCGGCATTTCAACATTCGAGAGTTCAAAGGGTACGGGCTCCTCGTCATTTCACATATTGAAACCACGAACCCCGAAGCGTCGAAAGCGCCCAGAGTCGGGCCCATGGTTTTGGCGCCTTCTCACAAAGGAACAGGCCTGGAGAAGGGGCACTAACGTTTATCGCGTGGCAAGGCGGGTCCCGAAGCACCGAAAGCATCTCAGCCATCCATTCCGCAGAGGCACGTGGTGCACGATTAGGCTCTTTGCCTTTTCGCCCATCGCGACTTTGAAACACAAGGAGCAACCCCCTCCCAGCCGCGAAACGCGAAATGCCGAAAGTGCCTTTGAATCTAGGCACAGGGTCACAACCCGCGGTCACTTGGGGGCGATAGAAAGAACTGCGCAAAGGGACAAAGTGCCGGGTTTAGTTGCAGAAGGGATCACCGCGTCCTCCAGAGACCAGTTCATCTCGACCTCGATCTTGGTCCTCGCTAAAAATAAATGAAGGTGGATGGAGGTAGTTGAAACCCCAGCTCNATATTGAAACCACGAACCCCGAAGCGTCGAAAGCGCCCAGAGTCGGGCCCATGGTTTTGGCGCCTTCTCACAAAGGAACAGGCCTGGAGAAGGGGCACTAACGTTTATCGTGTGGCAAGGCGGGTCCCGAAGCACCGAAAGCATCTCAGCCATCCATTCCGCAGAGGCACGTGGTGCACGATTAGGCTCTTTGCCTTTTCGCCCATCGCGACTTTGAAACACAAGGAGCAACCCCCTCCCAGCCACGAAACGCGAAATGCCGAAAGCGCCTTTGAATCTAGGCACAGGGTCACAACCCGCGGTCACTTGGGGGCGATAGAAAGAACTGCGCAAAGGGACGAAGTGCCGGGTTTAGTTGCAGAAGGGATCACCGCGTCCTCCAGAGACCAGTTCATCTCGACCTCGATCTTGGTCCTCGCTAAAAATAAATGAAGGTGGATGGAGGTAGTTGAAACCTCAGCTCGAGCCATAAATGGAAGGTATGGGAGGCCTGGAGCAATTAGCCCGTGGTACCCTTGCGGGTAGGTCCCCCTGCAAGAGCCATGCTGAGTTAAGGTGGCGTCTCACAAAGGAGTTCAGGCCAGATTTGACTGAGGAGACACCACACCTTGAAAGTCCTGAGACGCCTCTGCAGGGAAAAAGGGGAAGAGTATATGTAGGCATTTTTTCCATTTTTGTAAGCATCGATGGTTGAGAAAAGCTCCCGATTGTAAAGTTTTGATGAAGCGCTGGTCGTTATGGTTAATGTATAAGACATTAGAGACTTCTTACTTTATGGATGTCAACCTCTTTTCCATCTCTTTGTTTACTGTGTTAGAACAACTCAGAATTGGAGGATCCAGTCGGCTTGCAGCTGTTATAGGATGATGTAGGTTGGATCACTGTATCAATTGCGTTGTTTCTAATCGGTTCCTGTGATTTTCTTAGCGCTGAATGACTCAGAATTGGAGGATCCAGTCGAGTCACCCTTCAACTCCTTGAGGCTCTGGACCAAGAGCATCTTGGCTTCCGATTTTTTCATCCTCAAGCTTCTGAAGGCCTGTTGCCTGAGGCAGTCTTGCTTTCCCTTCTCACAAAGTCTTCCCTCTACCACCCTTGAATCATTTACTGACAGAAGTTGGATCAAGACCTCCCTTGCTTTCTACATACTAGGTCCGGTTTCCTGAGTTAAAGCTATATCTTCTTGAGTCCTTATCCATTTGATCACCCCATTAAAAACTATCGTGACATAAAACTGATGGGCATTGGGCTCTGCTCCTACAAGCAATCCAGGGGTGACTTCTGACGCTAACACATTCATAGAATTGACATTCACATAGGTTCATATGTCTTAAAATTTCAAGTGTATCATTAATAGTTTCACAATGAATATAAAATAAAAGGTGATTAGGCCTTAAGTAATTCTCGCTATCTAAGTCAAAAGGTGGCATTACATGCACCCACCCTTTTAAAACAAAACTTCTTCCCAAATTTATGGTCATTCTCAATATAAAGGAAAAAATCATGACACATCTTATATGTGTCTTCTATGATAACAAACCCTATTCTATAATGGCCCCATTGTATCTTCACTAATTAAAAACATGTTGAGGCTATTAATATATTGATTACAACTACCCCTATTTAGTAAGCACCTTACCGTGTCTCGATTCTATTTTATTATCACTTGTAATTTAATTAATGATAAGACACACTTTTGTTATAGATATATTCTTCCTAAGTTCCATATATGACCCCCATATATAAAGTATAGTCTATTTGTTTGTTCACTAGTTAGAACCTTAGCTCATCATCAGTTCTCTAGTTAAGTGAATTTTATATTGAGTTCAATATAAACTTCCTTAAGTCATACATACAATACCACCTAGGGTATCCTAATAATTATAAACAATCGTTATTGACTTTGATTATCTCTCTAATGTAATTCACTCCCTTATTAGTATTGTCCTTAGACTATAATTCTCGTTCATGCTCCCACTTACTTTTGTGTGTTATGCTCTAACCTACTTATAATTTTTTTAATTTTTTATACACATTATCTCAATTGTCTACTACCCTTTGTAACATCGTATCATGTTGCATTTCTTACATTTACACACCTTGTATTATATTGATAACCGTTGTATTATATCATTATTTATTTATTATCTTTATGTTACATCTATTTCTCTCTAACCATCATTTAGTCCATGTTATGTTCTTAATACACTTCGTGCATATCCTCTCACTATCTTCAACCACCCTTCATGTCAACACCTTATTGCTATATATATCACATTGCATAAACGATGTACTTTTTTCCATCTTACCTACTTGTATGTCACTTCACACTTTAATACTTTATACTACTTGCCATTCTTGTATACTTATTTATTTAACATTAATATTCTCCCTTAATTTTCCGTCATTATTACATACTAACTATCTTGTCATTCTTATATCCTTGTCATCTTTGCCATAATTTACTTTACTTATATTACCTATTTCTCGATTCTTTTTCTTCTTTTTAACCTATCTCACATTAAGTGCACACTGAGAATGTTACCCTACTATCTCACAAGCTGCTAATAATCAGAACGTTACCCTATCTTCTATTTGTATGCACTCTCATTATAACTATTACACCTTTCAATCATCTAATCGTTGTTATGTTGACCTCACACACATATTATAATATTAATTTGTCTTTCACAATCCTACATATAATATATAAACACACTTGTAATATCATTACATATATTGAATTGATATTGCTATACTCTGCTTAGTCCTTCCAACTCACATTATACTCAGGGATATGCCCATCAATATAGATTTATTTCACCAATTGTTGAACCAATACTCATTTTAATATGCTTATCACAACAATCTCATAAAATATGTAAAACAAAACACATCAAAAAGATAATTTTATTTATTGTTATGATTGTTTTATATATAATCCATTTTAACAACATATGTATTATGTTATAGCATTCATTTTAACCATATATATATATATATATATATATATATATATATATATATATATATATATATATATATATATATATATATATATATAATTTCAATATAATGTGTGTGTGTATATATATATACACAATCACAATTTATTTGAATTCAACATTAATTTAATTAATTAAAAAAAAAAAAAAAAAAAAAAAAAAAAAAAAAAAAAATAAAAACATTGAAAATATTTTATATATTATTTTATTGGTTAACAAGTTTGAAATTTTATTGGTAAGTTGAAATCATCCTTATTAACATTTACAAATTTCTTTTTATACAATATTTTTAAACTCTACAATTCCACCACATGATCGATCTTCCACTTATTTTGTTTGTGAAATTTAATGTAGATAATTTTTTTTAGCTTCAACTAAATTACATGGCCTCATCAATGCCCAATAATAAATAACCTAGAAATCATTCACATAAATTTCAAACCAAACCTAAAACTTAGGTAGCTAAAAGTCCAATGATTTATATTCATAATTAAGAGGAACGTCTACATAATATATAAATCTATGTATTTTTTTAACTTATATGTAGTAATATATTTGTATTCCAAAATAATAGAATAAACAATTCTTTATTTATTATTCCTAAATAAATGATACATTTTTTAAACCCTTTTTTAATCAATTAAACAACATATCTATCTATCTATATTAAAATGAACACAACCAACGCATAAGGCATGAGAGGCAGCCTTCAAGCATGTATTTTGATTGGTCCTTCTAGCAAAACATGTATCCCAAGACGACATTATGATAGGTAGGTTAGCCTTTAAAGATGATAGGAGAGGAGTCATTTATTAGCTTCACTGCACTAGGGTGGGTGATATTTACAAGGAGGTTATTTGTGTGACGAGCATGTTGCCTCTTTCAATAATGAAATGTGTGTTGTTGGAGGAACTGTCGATGCGAATTCAACCAGGTTGAATGCTACTCTCACTCTAGAGTCCAAACTCCAATCCATTCCATATTTTGCGCCAAAGAATATGCATGCTCACACAAAATGAGAGAAACATTGGGATCTTCATGCGAGTGACATTGAGATCTTCGTATTGAATTTCCTCTGTAGCCTTGAGAATGACATCGATGTTAACAACGTTCAAGGATTTTATGTGGGAGCCATCTCGTTCACTGTCCCTGTTTACATAGAGGAGAAACATAAGTTGTTCCATTGGTTTTGGTTGATCCTCGCCTCTGCAAATGCATAAATTTTCCATTGTTTCTTGCATATCTTCACCATTGTTTCTTGTTTCCAGTTTTTAGCTTTCAATAAAATGGCTCTGTGGAGATGGTTGTTCTTCTTTTTGCTGAGTTTTCTTGAGTACATCTATCTGCAGATTTTGTTTGGATGGTTGAAATAACGAGAGAGCCTGATGTTTTGCGGCGTAAGTTATTGTTCTCAAAGGTCGGCCTTGACATTTTAAAATGCAAGGGCCAAAAGTGGCTCAACGCTTTATTTATTATTTGAACTTCTGGAAGCTTGAGTTAGTGCTGCTTGACATTGACAGTGTTGAGACATTGTCAATTGGTGATACTTTACTCAATGTGGAATTTGAGCGGCTTCTAATGTTAGGCGGTTATCTGGGTTCGATGGTGTTGCAAAGCAGGTTGCGGCTGCCATATCTTTGTGGCGAAATGTACTACATACGCTTTTTGGCGGCTTCAAATCCAAATGGGACTGAATTTTACCTTAAGCGACCAAAGAAAAATCTGTGTTTCAAAAATTGCAGATGTGTTTATCCATAACACAAAACCATGTGAGAATGATGTTAGGCTGATGAAGAGCAAAGGGAAGGGTGAAATCAAGGATAGTGTGGTTAGGATGGCTTTGGGTGGAATTCGGTTATAAATTAATGAGAAGAGGAATGGAACCTCAAGGCCCATGGTGTCTAGTTAGGAGTTATGTGAAGTTGACAGGCTGATAGATACATATTTTGGCTGTGGTGTTGAAGCAGATGAAAGATGGTTGGCCCTTGCTCGTGTTAAGATGTGGGAAATTTTTTTAGGATTAACAACATGCACAGTCTAATGGTGGATTCGACTCCGGATTCGTGGTTGCATTGCTTTCACCGACAATTTAGCTGTAATTGCAGTTCTTATGAATGGAGGAAAACAAAGAAGAGATTGTGACACTATGTCTTGCCTACATGGAATTTGGTTTCGAAGTTTGCTGCAGCTGCCGACGCATTGGAGTGTATTCTTGAGGTGTGGAATTGGCTGCTTCCTTGGACACGGTGTGGTGATTGTAGAATTTCAGTGCTTGAACGTGAGCTACTCGGGAGGGTCGACATCTTCCCACTTTTTAGTGGTGTAAGCAAGTTGCAGGATTTTGCGCAGGAAGGAGGCGTGGTTTTGGAAACCTCCTCATATTCATCCATGACCATAATCCAATCAAATGTAGAAATCCTTTGAAACTAAAATGATCTCCATTTATCCCCCGGGGGGCAACTCAATTGGCAAGTGCCGTGAAAATGAAGTTCCATAAGGTTTCGAGTTCAACTCCCCCCGACTTACCTTGTGTGCCACGTAAGGGGCATCATGGGCACACCTGGAGGTTATAGTGGTAGCGGTTGGATAACATGTCCATGTGTAACGCGAGCACGTGCCCAACTAGTTGCTGATTCCTCCAGACATATATAAAAAAATAAATAAAAATAAATAAATAAATAATGATCTCCATTTACCAATAGTACATGGGTCTAAGAGTTTGCAATCCATAATCATTTATTTTTCTTAGAACAATTGTTTTCTTTCAACTTTCCTTATAATCAGGGTTAACTTAGAACAATTGTTTTCTTTCAACTTTCCTTATAATCAGGGTTAATGAAGATTTCTCTAGTTCTCATAGCTCACCTTTTGGCGTACATCTTAATAGTTTCTCATTCGTATCGAGTTTTAAAGAGTACAAACCCGTATCATCCAGTAAGATCTTACTCTGGCTGTTATTCTTAAACCCGAAGAAATTTGTCACTGATATTTTCTAAAGCTGTTTGATAACTTTTATTTAGAAGCGTGTGTAGCAATTCCACACTTAGAATTGTAGCACCCATAGACTATATTGGGTACTCTGGACTCTGGAGACAATAAGTTTCTTTCTTTGCAGTCTAATAGTTCTATTCTTTAACACTTTAGTTTGACCACTTGCATTCTTAGGTATTTTTAAATATTATCCAAGGTATTCATGAATATCATCCATTTCTAGAACATTGTGTTAATTTATACTGTTGACTGTTTGTGCCTTTTATAGTGAACATATGACTGTTCTTTAGTTGCATGTTGCTACCAAATTTGAGACTAAATGTTTCCAGAACAAGCTTCTTTTTCCTCTTTAACCTTGACATAAATATCCAAAAAAATTGAAATCTGAAAGTGCCAAAGCTTAAGAGCTCCCTGTTTCAGAAAAGGAAACATATTTTACAGATAAATGATATAAACAACTGCAAAATATGATAACACCTTAAGAACCATATTTAAAACTGTTAGAAACAACTTTTAATAGTCTAAATGGATCATTTCGGCAAGGTATCCCTAAACTAGCTAGAAAGTGCCTGCATATTTACCTAAAACAACATATAAAGGCCTCCATAATGTGTTATAAAATCATAAAAGTTTTAGATTGTTTCTCAACTAAAGAAGTCTATTTCTTTTCCATGAAGCATGACCTAGGTGTATCATTCATATTAAGCAAATCTTTATGATCAAGAGTTTGACACTATTAAATATAGCTTACTATCCAAGGAGTTTACTGTTTTTGCTTCAACCATTTTAGTAGGTATGAGATCCAATAAACTAAGATGCCTGACAATAGGGGTAATGCACTGATTCATTTCTAGTTTCAGAATAATCTTTGGAGTTTTCACTTCTCTTATTGGCGTTGCCCCCCCCTTTTTTTTCTGGTGACCATAATCCAACATCATTATTTATGATCTTCCTGGCCTTGATTCTTCGTAGTCAAAAACATCCTATTTTTGAACTTATTCATATCTAATTTTGGGGTAATTTCTGGATCTTTGCCTGGCCTTCTGGGCAAAATTGCCAACTTATTTAGAGTTATATGGTCAATATCTATGATATTCTGATATGAAATAGATTGTGTTTCTCCACCAAATGACATGGGGTGCTTTTCATTCATTTTGTCAACTTTGAGTTCAAGATAATGTTTTATGAAAAAGGACAACATTGGTCTGGATATATTGGTGTAGCTATTGCTAGTTAAGTCTCATATGTATTTTCTGTAACCTATCTCAACAAAATTTGTTCCCATTAAAGAGACAAATGTTCATGCATGTAACAACCCAAATTGGATTGCAGATGAAGAGGTTGCAGACCTTGCAGACCATGTTGACAAAAATACAAAATCCCTGTGCTGTGGGTGGTGAAGCCGAGGTTTCAGTTTTGAAATCGGGCTCTGATACCATATGTAGAGTCTGGTTATTTTCAGGATTCAAACTAATTAAAAGTTTTCTAAAATTTAGTTTAGAATTTCTTTTAATGATTTTCTTATACTTGGAATAAACCAGGAATAAACCAGAAATAAACAATAACAACATAATAATGATAACAACAAAATAATGTTAGCAACAACAACAAAATAATGATAACAACAACAACAAGATAATGATAACAACAACAACATAATAATGATAACCACAACATAATACATACCTCCACCTGTAGGTTGGTTTATCTAGTCCCTTTTCTGTATGATCTCATTCTTGTTCTTGCCCAGATTGAATATTAACCTCCCAACCAACTAGGAACAACCTATCTGGCTCCCTAACTCCAGGAATCCTTGCGGTTTCCTGTCCCCCGAGCCCAAAATTCCCAGCAACAATAGTGCCCTGTGAGAGCTCCCTAAAAAAAATCCAATTTCCTCTTCCTCCTCTATCTTTCAGAAATTCAGAAATCCCCAAATAGAAATAAGATCCCTCTTCCAAGTCCTCCCCTTCTTCCTTATCCTCCTCTCTCAAATACCCCCCATTAATTCCTAACAACCTTATCCCCCCATTAATTCCCCAACAACCTTATCCCCCCATTAATTACTTCACCCACCTTTTAATAATAAAATAATAAAGACTCATTAATATATTTTAATAATTAATTAAATTTAAATTAAAAACTATGATAAAATTAATCAATTTGGTCTGTTACATTGTACACAAGTTCTATGGATGAAACAAACTCTGAAAGATATACATGTTGAGTATAATGAGCCCATTCCAATCTATTGTGATAATACAAGTGCCATCAATATCTCAAAGAACCCGATGATGCACTCCAAGGCGAAGCACATTCCAATAAAGTATCACTTTCTTCGGGAATAGATTGCAAAGAAAAACATCAGAGTTAAATATGTGGGCACAAAATAACAAGTGGCAGACATCTTTACAAAACCGCTTCCACGAGAATATTTTGAGTATCTTCGCCAGAGACTCAGAGTAATTTCTACTCCAAAATGAATTCTTTTGAATGCTTATCTTATATGTCTTAGATTTACATGAGGAAACACCATAAAGAGGACAATTCAGGTTGGGATATCGGTTTCAGGAAGCGTTCAGTCAGGGGGAGCAACCCCAGATGGAAAGGTACCTTTTCCATTGATGACAAAGGGGGAGAGATTTATTAGATGCAAAGGTAAATGCTTGGAGAAAGAGCACATATGCATGGTTCCAGGGGGAATGATGGTCACATGGGGAGCATGAGTGATATGAATTCAGTATTTCTATCAATGCCAAAGGGGGGAATTCTTGATTAATTGAGTTGGTTGTCATTGATGTCAACCCTTGAAGAAAGTCCGGTAGTGAATTGCGGTAGCACAAAGGTTTGGGTAATGGACCCAAGTTTTTTTGATGTATACTGGTATGATTTTTAATATATTTTAAGGTAAGACTATCTTAGATGGATATTACATGCCATGCCATTTCCGGTGGTATGTGGAATATCACATAACTCCTCACGGTTAGAGAGTTATGGCCATGTGAAGTTGGAGAACCCTCATGAGTCATCTAGAAGCCCCAAAAGGTCAAAGTAGTCAAAATGGTTGCAAATAAGAAATTATTTAGATAATAAAGTGAAGTGATGAGTGCACTATAAGTCAAAATGGATACAAAAGAAATTATTTAAATAATAAAGTTAATGGAGAAATTACTAAGTGGACAAGTGGTTAGAAGTGGGTTAGCCCTAAAATAAAGAAAGTGGGCTACGATGGTTAGAAGGTAATTTAAATAATACAATGAAGTGATGAGTGTACTATAAGTCAAAGTGGATATAAAAGAAATTATTTAAATAATAAAGTTAATGGAGAAATTGCTAAGTGGACAAGTGGTTAGAAGTGGGTTAGCCCTAAAATAAGGAAAGTGGGTTAATATGGTGAGAAGGTAACCCCTTGAGGAAGCTACATGAAAGTATAAATAAGAGGAAATGGTCTCTCATTTTTAAACACACCTGAGCATATTGAATATCTACAAGTGATTGAGGTAACCAAAGGATATCTAAGCCAAATTTCAGAGGGAAGGTGAAGTAAAAAAAGGCGAAATTCAAAGGAGGATAAATTCTTTTGATGATGCTTTCTAAGGTATGTTATTTACAGGTCATCTCACCATTTTCGCAATAATTTTTTTTATAGAATGATTCAGACCGTGAAATTGGGAGGACATCGAGGAAACCTATCTAAGTAGTTTTGATAAAAATTTCAGCTTGTGGGTCGTTGTATTTTTGGAGTTACACTCCGTGGAAAATAGGGTTTGTGGCTAGTCATGAAACTAGTCTAAAGCAGGTGTTTCGAGTAAAAACGCCATAAATTCTTCATAACATATCGAAATTAAGTAAGAACAAATGTATTGGTTATAGTACAGTCTATTTTATTCTTTGTACCATTTTCAGATCCATACAATAAATATTCCGTGCGGGTCATGCTCTACAAGTTGGCTCTCTAGAAGAAGCCAAAATTCAACAAGGTTTGCCATTTTTTATATAACTCTTTTTCTGAGAGGTTCCAAGTAGTGAAATATGGAGGAATTGCATAAAATACACTGAACAACATTATGTACCATTTTTAGATATTTATTCATTACAAGTACATAGTTATGATTATTTCAAGTTAGGGTTGTTGACTAATCTAAAACTAGTCATGTGAGACTAAAGTAAAGTTTGATGAAAATGCTAGTCTCTTGTTGTTAAATTTAAGGAAGGTTTGCAGGTATGTGATCATATACACCGAGTCTATTACAGAGTTACAAATCAGATTTGGATGATGAAATTAATGAGGGCTTTTGGTTGAGGTACATGTTGGGTACATGGTTGAGACAAGTAGTTGATGAGTTGGCACCTACATGAGGTGTATAGTTGATGATGTTGGTACATATTGATGAGTCATAGTTGATGAGTAGTTGATATATGATTGGTACATGGTTGGAGACACTTGTTAGTAGTATTGTTGACACATGGTTTATGGATGATGTACCATACTTGTATCGGTATATTATTAGAAACACATATTGATCTTGGTGATGATTATGAGTTGTTTTGTTATGCTTGGTTGATGCATATCTTTGAGAGTTGTCTTGGTGATTTATCTTGGTGAGTATATCTAATTTGGTTGATAATATTGATGAGACAGATTGTTGTGATAGGTTGTTTAGACATGTTGTTGTGATAGGTTATTTGTATAGGTTTGGTGCATGGTTGATGCACTTGTTCATGGTACAGGTTGAGGTATAGGTTGGTGCATGGTTGTTGCACTTGTTTATGGTACAGGTTGATTACAAGTTGTTTGGTATAGGTTGGTCCATGATTTATGCACTTGTTTATGGTAAATATTGATTACAAGTTGAGGTCCAGGTTGATGTATGGTTCATGTTATTGGTACAGGTTGTTTGGTACAGGTTTACAATAGTATATCTCACAATGATAGTGTGATTGTGGTTCCCTCATTCTACTTCTACATTAGGGTGGTTGGACGAGGCAAGAACAGGTGGTTGTAGCTACCTTCCAGTTGTAGCCAGAGAACATAGGGGGTTGTAGCCTCCTTCTGGTTGCAACCATATAATTGGGGAGTTGGAGCTTCCCTTAGGTTGTAGCCTGAGAAACTAGGGGGTTTTAGCCTTCTTATGGTTGTAGCCAGAGAATTGGGGAGTTGGAGCTTCCTTCAGGTTGTATCCTGAGAAATTAGGAGGTTGGAGCCTCCTTCCAGTTGCAGCTGGAAAACAAAGGAAGTTGTTGTTTCCAATGAATGTAATTTTTAAAGACATATAAGAAAAAACATTCTGTGGTTTTCTCCCACTTTGGGTTTCCACATAAAAACAATGGTGTACTGTGTATGTGTATGATTGCTCATTTTTTCATTGTTTATTTACTCTGCAATTATTGGATGATAATGCTACATTGATATAACACTTGCATTATATGGTTAAAAATGATTAAATTGCTCGATTACTGATTCACCCCCCCTCTCAGTAATCCAACACCATCGTCTCAGATCAGGACAACCAATTTCTCAACACATTCTGGTTGAGCCTCTGGTCACGGCTGGATACCAAGCTCACCAAATCCATGACCTTCCACCCCCAAACGAATGGACAAACTGAGGCCATCAACATGATGATCGTGCATATATTATGCATGTACAATTCCAATCATCTCCGCACATGGGATGAGAGTCTTCCCTATGTTCAACACAATTATAATAGAGCCATACATAGCTCAACTGGACACAACCCCTTTCAGGTGGGGTTGGGATTTCAACTGTTGTGTCCCATGGATGGTGCACTACCCCTTGTGTTCACACAGGAAGAATCGTCCCATGCTCAAACCGAAGCCGACAAAGACACCTGGTTCATTGAAATAATCCATCATATTCTCCAACAAGTTCAAAATATTTTGCAAAAGTCCAATTCCAAGTACAAGCAGTTCCATGATCAACACCGTGTGCCACACAAGTTTCAAGTGCGAGATAAAGTTTGGTTGCACTTGTACAAATAACTCCTTACATGACCCCGTTGGAAGATTCTCCCACTCCACTATGGATCTTACACCATCCCCAAGATTGTGGGAGACAATGCTTTTGAGCTCAACATTCCCCCCTTCCTTGGCTTGCACCCAATGTTTAATGTGGACCTCCTTCGACCATACTTTCCACCCTTATTAGACACCTCAAAGATAACAAAACAATTGGCATCGACATAGCTCAACCCTGATTGCATGGAACATGAATCTACTGATCAGATCATGGACACACAGGTCAAGGGAACTCGCCAACAAAATCTTAATCTTTACCTTGTTGTGAAAGTGGGGCAACTCCTGCACCAAGGCAAGTGGCTCACCCAGGGCCAAATTCAACAGAAATTTCCACATCTAATGGGGGAACTCAACGCAATGGAGACCATTGCTTCCTAAGGAAGGAGGATTGATACTGGTCGATATCGGTGGCCACCCACATCTTCCAACTGGTTCACATACAATTTTCATCTTGGTAGTTTTTTTCTAGCTTTTTTAGTCCTAAACTTTCGGGGCTGTTTTGAGGCCCTAAACAACATTTTTTGGGCTCGCCATAGCCACACTATTGACAAATTTAAAGTGTGATAACATAATTTGCAGTCCTCAGATAGACCTTTCTAATGGTTTATCATGCGCCTAAAATAGAGATCGTATGCAAAAGTTATGACCCTGAAAAGTTGATGTACCAACTTACCCCATTGAGGCCCACATGACTTTTGGTGCGTCATCTCCTAGGGTTAGATTTTTGGATGTCTAGGGTTTTCTGATTACTTATTGATGCTAAAAATGCCTCGAGGCCTCATTGTAATGGGATCATACGAATGCGTGTAGCTGCCACATCTCTTCTCAGAGATTATCTACCACCATTCGTGCAAGATTATTTCATTCTTCATTTTACAGTTTCAACATATTTCTTTATTGAATAGAATTTACGTTTCACCGTATCTCTGTTATTGTTCTATGTATATTTGTGTTAATGTTATAGATCTATGTTTCATTTCGTTGCACTCATAAATCCGGATCAATTTCCCAGTAATATGTGAAACCCATCCTGATCTTTTATTGTTTTTCTTTTGTCTTCTAGGTCTTTTCATTTTATGGTCCACGAGAGCCCCATCCCAATCCTCTTTGAAGGAAAAATTGAAAATGTTTATTTCCAAGACATTTACTTTGTATTTTTAAATACATATTTATTATTTTAAGGTTCCTAGAGAACTATTTTGGGATATTACATTATTGTAATCTCAAAGAATTGACTTCAAGCATGAGATTCCAAATGTGTATCTATCATAATCTTTTTTTTGCCTAATGAAATGATCATTTAAAGTTCTCTGCCACAAGTAGTCCAAATTTTCTTGTCTCCTTTCCTTGGATATTGTGTTTTGTCTTAATGAATGCTGTGATGCAAATGCCATCTTGTTTACCTTCATACTCTGTTGATTTATGAATTATGTAATATATTGTAAATAATTTCCTTTTATAAGATACCTGGTCCCATCTCAAGTATTCTTTGTATGCAAATATTTATTTTAAATAAGCCTAGTCCTTCTCAGGAATTGTTTATATTTCCGCATGCAATCTTTAAATATAGTCCAATACCACCTTTTAAAAAACATAGGGGTTTTTTATCCTTGTGAGGTGGACTTAAAGATCACAAAACAATCTTTTAGATCAACACAAATAATGGTTACTCAAAGTAGAAGAATTTAAACCCCTTGAAGGACTTTATCTAGCATGACTTAATATCATTAAATACACAAAATATAAGAAGCCTATGAAACAATCTAAAGGATGGAAATTTGGAGTGATATTGAAGATGAGTATACAAGTGACATATGTTATGGTTGGTATTATTTAGATAAGGTGATGGGCCTCCACATTGTTCATTTTATATCCTATTAGTAGATATTTGACCTATTTTTCTCTAGGCTAAGATCCCTATGTAAAATATTCATTATTTTTAATGATTAATAAGGACATTATGGCATTTGTTTATATGGTTGTGCATAATTTTATTAATTCTTAAGTATGCATGTGATGAAGCTTGAGCATTGTGTGGTTTTGATAAGTTTTTCTTATATTGTATGAGGAAAGTAATTTGAGCCCTAAATGCTAAGTTTGAGAATTAAATCTACCTAGGTAAGGGTGAACCCCCTCATTCATGGGTTCAGACAAACATACTAATTGGTTGAGAAATTTAAGGGATATTGTCCCTTCAACACATTCAAGGTTGAGAACACTTAGAAGCAACAATACATATCTCAAGCAATTCTATCTCTTGCTGATCTAGATGATTTAGATTGAACAACAAATTCGTTGGGCCATCATAGTTGCATATTCGCTAGGCCTTTTACAATAGTTTTGAGGAGAAATCCATGGAGAATGTTACACAACTTAGAGGACATCCTATTTGAGGTAGAATGCCATTATTTTATAGTTGATTTAGAGCCTCACAAGGTGGGCACAAATTGGGAAGGTTGTAAATGCATTATACCGTTCCCAACATTGTAAAGAAACATTTGAATGAGTATGTGTTCTTGAAATTTCACCTTGGGGGAATCTAAGGTCGTTTTTGTGTTTAAAAATAGCATGTGGTCTCTCATAAGTGGGCTATAACAAGTTATATTTCAGTTTTTGGGAGCAATGAAAATTCAATTTTTTAAGTAATATGTATTTTTAGTTCGAGTTTTTTGATGTAAACAATGTTTTTTCTTTGAGGGATTCAACCCATTACTTGTTTTAGGGTTTGGTTCTTTTTCAAAGATCCAATGGAGGTTGAATCCACTCTACATATATATTAGATGGATTTTTATTTATTTATTTATAATAGTTATAACTTTATTTCCACATCTCCCTTCATTTGCTTGTTTATTTCCTTTAATTTATGTGCTTTCATTTCCAACATTATTTCCATTTAATGTATTTATTTGAGTAGTACTTTCATTCCTGTCATTTCTTTTAATTTAGAATGTTTGATACTTTGAAATGGGTCTATGAACCTAGTACACGATCACTAATGTTGCAAGGATTGATTGCATTAACAACACCAAAAGGATTATTGATTCAAAGATACCTTTTCATTTAATTAACTCTTCATCCAAGAGGTAGTGCCCCATATCTCCATCTGTCTTATGCATACTGTTAGAGGATATATGACTGAAATTCATGAACCTAAGTGCATGATGAGTAGCTTACAATGAGTTATCAAAGTTGATCATTTTCCTTGTTAACATAGATTAGACTTAGTTGCATATCATTCATAGGGATATACTACATTTGAGAAATTTAGGATGTTGTGGTTGCACATATAGTGCATAACAACTCATAAATTTGCACGATCCTTGGGTTGATAATTAAAGTGAAGTTTATGGAATCATTAGATATATTGTTGTAGTTATTTGTCTCAATAGAATGCTCACAAGGAATGGTATAATAATAATTGTCACTTATGGAAAGACAACTACTTCCAGCTTCTCTTTGATGACTCTATTTGATCATATGAAGAGCAAGGGAATACATGAGTTGGATATAAATACTACTTTTCATATTTCATATTCTTTAACGGTAGTGTTCCTTCCCAATCCAAAATCGATCTTTTATAATTGTGTGGACGGTTTTTTCTAGTCATTCTATTTATTTAGATCCACACGATCATGCTAGGAACTTGGAGCACCATCCTTATCCATACATTGAGTTTAGGTGTCTTCCATGGGGAGTCAAAATGAGCACTTGGACCTTGGACCCAAGTTTTATGGATTATATCCTTGAGTTACTTCAGTATTGCAAGTTGTACTTTCACATGGGACACTTCCTTCTTCTGCATAGTATTCAACACTCATACATGGGACCCTAGTTTATGATGGATATTCTTGGACTACTGCAGTATGGTGGCTAGCACTTGTACATGGGACCCTAGTTCTTTGACATACTTCAACATTATGATCAACACTCATCCATGGGACCCTAGTTCCTTGGCATACTTCAATATTATGATAAACACTCATCCATCAGATCCTAGTTTATGGTAGTACCACCTCACACCAAGTGTCGAGGGAAACACTTTTTTAATGGGGGTGGAGTTATGGGATCCTAATTAGGAGTGTAATGGGGGGATTAATGGAACATTAGAGTAATAATAGTGGAGCCCATTCCATGTAAGGTGGACTAGGTCCATTATGCTTGTTATTATTAAATAAGGCCCACTATGGTAGTTAATATTGAATAAATTTAACATGACCTTATTAAAGAAGGTCCACTAGGTAGATATGAGGTTGTTATAATTAGGGTTCTCTTGTTAGTTATAATTCAGGATGGATTTATCCTTATGAAGTGTGTGGAGTTTATTGTATTTGGAGCTTAGCTAATTAATATATCACCCAACCTTAAGATACAAGTGAACTGGAGTGGATTCCTTCCATAAAAGGATCATTGTATGGTATTTCCCTACCTAAAGGGGTTTTGATATTAATAGAATATGGAGCATTTCTGATATCTTATTTTTATTAAATTTATTGGGTTAAGGATCACAACATATAACATGGAATTGTGCCATTATTCCCAAATGACCCTTCTTCATAAGCTTTTCCATATGATGGGAACTAACTATGCTTGGAGAGCCCACTTTAATACCTTTGAGACTGTAGAAATGTTCTTCCTTCCTGAAAATCATGTATAATTCTAGGAAATCCATGGTGATGGGGCCCAATGTTCTCAACCATTTGACACCCAAAATAATATCACAACTACCCATTTTAATGGAGAACATGTAAGTCTTCAATAAATACTCACCCATCTGGAGTTTCACATTTTCTCACTTGCCACCACATTTCCCATTTGGAGTTTCACATTTTCACATTTTCCACCACATTTCATAGGTCCCCTATTTGCAATAATATTTTGGAATTTGTTAATATCTTGGATATGGAAATCTATTTCTTTTTGCAGTGGGGTGATGAATGAAATTGTGGGGGTTAACACTATCTACTAATACAATGAACTTCCTATGCTTGATATAATTGAACAAATTTAATGTCTAAGGAGATGGAATTCAATTCAAGGCATGAAGGGAGATTTGGAGTTATTCACACAACTGGTCTAAAGTAGGAACATCCTCTGTATGAAGTATGATGTCCTTCGAAGTCACCCTGTCAACTTCATCATTATAAATGTCCTTAGAGATGGCCATAAATAATTTTTGTTCCTTACATTTATGCCGAGGGAAATATTTGTCATCACAATTGTAACAGAGACCCTTAAGTTTGTGTTCCACCATTTTATCCTATGTCAACTTGTAGATATTGAGAGGTGGAGCAGGATGTGGAGTGTTAGCGTCGGAAGTCACTCCTGGATTGCTAGCAGGAGCAGAGCCCGACACCCATCAATTTAATGTCACGATTTGTTTATAAAGGGGTGATCAAATGGAGATAAAGACTCGAGGATATATTACTCTAACTCGGGGACTGGATCTGGTACATAAAGAACAAAGGAGGTCTGGAATCCTAACTTCAGCCAATGGGTTGATTAAAAGATGAGCAGGTGGAAGACTTAGTAAGAAAGGTGAACAAACAACTCTGGGCAACAAGCTTACAATGATTTGTAGGGGAAAAACTCTGAACGCAGGATCCTCCTAGTTCAGGGCTTCAAGAAACTGAAGAGAAGACTTGACTGGATCCTCCAATTCCAAGTCATTCAGCGTTAAGGAAATCACAAGAACCGATTAGAGACTCTGTAACCATTACAGTGATCCATTACAACATCATCCTATAACAGCTACAACTCGACTGGATCCTCCAATTCCGAGCTGCTCTAACACGGTATAACAAAGATGTAAAGAAACTGGAATTCCTAAGGCAAGAAGTCTCAGAAGTATAGAAATAACCAGAAAACAGTGCTTCATTAAATTTTTACAACTGGGAGCTCTGCTCAACCATCGATGCTTACAAAATACAAAGACTGAGTTTATATACTCAGGAAAACTCTCCTCACAGAAGTGTGCCTCGGTCACCCAAGGCTGGGTGTCTCTTAAGTCAAACTCGTACTGATATCTTTCTTTAAGTGCCATCTTAACTACACGTGGCCCCTGTAAGGAGGGTAGCTGAACCATTAAGTGCTGGGCTAGCGTGTGCAGACTTCTCT
>SNQJ01S0005239.1:335578-415529 GCA_010110895.2 Picea sitchensis
CTACAACTCGACTGGATCCTCCAATTCCGAGCTGCTCTAACACAGTATAACAAAGATGTAAAGAAACTGGCATTCATAAGGCAAGAAGTCTCAGAAGTATAGAAATAACCAGAAAATAGTGCTTCATTAAAGTTTTACAACCGGGAGCTCTGCTCAACCATCGATGCTTACAAAATACAAAGACTGAGTTTATATACTCAGGAAAATTCTCCTCACAGAAGCGTGCCTCGGTCACCCAAGGCTGGGTGTCTCTTCAGTCAAACTCGTACTGATATCTTTCTTTAAGTGCCATCTTAACTACGCGTGGCCCCTGTAAGGAGGGTAGCTGAACCATTAAGTGCTAGGCTAGCGTGTGCAGACTTCTCTGTCGAGTTGAGGACCTCAGCATGTCTTCGTTGAGAGGATCGATACACAGGACTTCTGCGAGTAGGCGGCTCGCCAGACCCTCCATTCCCCTCATTTAATGAATGAAAGGAGGTTTCAACCACCTGCTCTTGCCTTCATTTACTTCAATACTCGAAATAGTGCTAAGATCAGGTCCGTCGGCACCTGGAGGTTGCGATGATCTTCTCTGCAACTGAACTCGGTGCTTTGGGCCTTCTTTATGCAACTCTTTCCTTTCCTCAAGTGACTATGGGCTGTGACCATATGTTTTCGGCGATCGTGAATATGAAAGGGCTAACCTTTACTGATTGAAGTCGCGATGGGCGAAAAGGCGAGGAGCCTAATCGCACACCACGTGTCCCTCGAAGATCTGACGGCTTTGAACTCACCCGATACCTTTGTGGGCCTGTGTCCGAGACTTTCTCGGCACTTCGCGTCTCGCGGCTTGGAGGAGCTAATCCTTAAGCTTCAAAGTCACGATGGGCGAAAAGGCGAGGAGCCTAATCGCGCACCACGTGTCCCTCAGAGATCTGATGGCTTTGAACTCACCCGATACCTTTGTGGGCTCTGGTCTGAGACTTTCTTGGCACTTCACGTCTCGCGGCTGGGAGGAGCTAATCCTTACGCTTCAAAGTCGCGATGGGCGAAAAGGCGAGGAGCCTAATCGCGCACCACGTGTCCCTCTGGATGGACGATTGAGATCTTCTCGGCACTTCGCGACTCACGAATCTTAACACCAATACTTTGGGACTTCTCGCGGCGAGATCCCGAGGCTTCGTGCCACCTGTATTCCACTCGCCGACTCTGCTATGCCCCCCACTGCCTCCAGCTGTTGGGATATCGCTTCTCGCAATCTCGCGATTCCTGCGCCCAAATTCTCGAGCCTTTTCTTTCGAGGCCCCGATACGCGATCCCACGTGCGGATCCAACGGTTCTCCTCAATCCAGATCCAACGGTTATTCACCTTCTCACTTCTCGCGTCCTCTCGACTTGGGATACCCAATGTTTGGGCTCTCACCCTGCGAACTCCCAAGTTCGCGAGATCACCGATCTCTGCCACCTGTCCTCCTCAGATGGACGACTCCTGTCTTCTCGCTGCTTTGCCACTCGCGACTTGGAGTACCCAATACTTGGGTTTTCAACCTGCGAACTCCCGAGTTCGCGAGATCACCGATCTTGGATGATGCTGACGACACTTTGCCCGCTCGCTTGACCTGCTACTTGGAAAAAACAGGGATTCTCCCGTGTCGCGCTTAAGAGTTTCGTGCAACTTGAAGACCTGAATGCTCTCGGACCGATGACAAGAATTATCGCTAACATGGAGGAGGCACAATGTTTTGGTGAGGACATGTAACAAAGTTTTGGCATTTGGATTCGAAATACAACACAATTAACATGGGATGAGCAATTTGAGAGGCCTCCAACATGGTTGTGAGGTGATTCATCTAAACATGGGATTTTATTTACTCCTTGAGATCACTAATAGAAACTTGCTTGAAAAATTCATTTGCTAAATTTTTGTTTTAATTTCCCAACATTCAAAGGCATAATTATATTCTTTCATTGTGCCTATTTGAAACAATTTGGCAAGCTATCCCAAAAAATTAGTATATGTGAAAAATCGAGTAGAAAGGGATTCCGTAAACTAATTCCATGTAATGTATCTCAAAGATGCTTTCTTATGCTAGTGTCATGCATTGAAACAACAACAAGCAGTGTCATGTAAATTATAACACATAACCTCTAGGAATTTCTAACATATGTCAACATATTCCTTTATGTACTTGCCTTTCCAAAACTCCTAAAATGAACATATCTTGGCTTATGTTCAATATTCCATGGTTCTTTTAGAGGAGTGAAGTCATAACTTGCAYATATGAAATCCATGTAGAACTAAGGCATTTCATCACTTGGTTTGTCATTTTTTATCCTGTTGATATTGAGGCTACTTGATATCACATTAGCCCAATTGAAGGCCACGACACTGTTCAAAAGCACATGGATGATCAACACTTGGATAAGCCATGGATTATCCACAATTCCCTCTCAGTATAACCAATTAAAAAAAAAAAACACATCCCTCACGCCTATGTGAAAATATGTAGTGCCATACCACTCGCTACTTTACCTCTTGAAAACTAGGGAAGAATTTCACCAGGATTTGTCCAAGTACTACAAATCATTATCCTCTTTCTACTCTTTCATCCATGTCTTATTAATATTCACATGTGGCTCAGGGAGTTTGTAGTATATTCCAACGGTCTTGGGATCAAATCTAGTAAAAAATTGCTTCCTGGGATTCAATACACTTCTTCTTTATCAACCCGATTGATGATGTTGTCACACAAAAAGAAAACTTCATTAGCTGCAATTCTGTGAATATTTAAGTGCTTAACATTATATTATTTTCAATCTTGAGTTACTATCAAAAGGGACATCCATTCACAATATAATGGTAATTTAGTCTCTTGGTATTACAAAAAGCATTCAGAATACAAATAATTCAACAAAATAAATGAAGGGAAAGACATGTTTGAGTTGAGGATGTTCAGATTGGTTACTAGTTCCTTCTTCTTATTCTTTGTTGTCCTCATACCTCTATAAGACAAGGTTTCATTACTAAACTTCAAAAAGGTAATATGAATTAGAATGGGCCCTTTAAACAAATCATGGGAAGAGAGAATGAAAGACATACCTAGTAACTCTCATTTTTAAATATATCCCATTTCTTACTTGAAAGCAAGTTGGATTTTTTTTAATGGTTGGATTCCTAGGAGGGGAATGAGAAAGAAGGGAATTGATATGGAATTGCATTGAATGATTATAAATAGTAAACTTTACTTGTACATGCAATTAAAATAGCATGGAATCCACTTAAAAACCTTATTAATCACAAGGATATTTAAAAAAAATCATCATTAATAAAAACTCACCCTCTAGGCATCTAATAAAATTCCATTAGGCATGGATTCATTCAATTAAGCAAGTATAGTGCTTCTTGGACTCCGGATATGAATATTTATGGCCCTAGGGTGAAATATCATAGCAAGGAAATCCCTATACCCCATATGGCAACATGTATTGTCTCATGGGGAAAATTTCACCTGCATGCGATTAAAATAAAGTTGTGGAATTCATTGGAATTGTAGCAAGGAATATGTGGGAAGTTATGGCTTGTTTCATAACATCTATGTGATAAATTTTAAATGAAATACATGCTACAAAACTCTACAGAGTTAACATATCACTCAAGATCCTAGTGATCTAGAAAATACATAAAAATATGTCCAATAACAATCTAGGTCTACAATAAACAATAGATCAAAAGTAATCAACCTTTCACTCTTAAGTCCAATCCTCTTGATGTCCATTCAAGAAAAAATTAGTTCCATATATTCCTCAAATATATCAAGGAGATAAGGAGGATAGTGCACTTCCTCAATTTGTGGGGGGGATTGATTCCTTCAATGAAAAAGATTAATGATGTAGTTGTATATGTCTTTCTTATTTCTTCTTATTGCCAAGTATACTTATAAGACACTCAATAAACCATCTACAACTTCACAATACTACAAGAATATATATGGGAAGAGGCAATATAAAATCAGAGTTCAAAGGTGAAATCTCTGCTCAAGAATACAAGAAGAGAAAATGCATGTGTTGGGCATGTGAAGCATCTCTTTAACTAGTGTGGTTTTGACTAGGGAAGATAAATTTAGAAACAACATGCAAAAAATCACCCCCTCAATGCAAGACACAACCCTCACTTCCTTAACACATTGTTACGACTATCTAATTTATGTGATTTGGATTCTTTGATTTTTTTTAGTTGTTACAAGGTATAGCAAGGATTCTCTAGGAAAAGTGTACCCCTTATTTCCTTGATACATTGTTGCAACTTCCCAACTGATGAAATTTACCTTCATGGGAATATTTTTAGCTATTGTAGGGTTGGATTGGGATTCTCCAAGTAAATGTCATTATTTTCTACATTGACGTGCTTGTACAACTACCCACTATGTGTGTTTTGGATTCCTAAGGAAAAATCACATTGTTGGCTACCTTGACACATTGCTACAACTACCCACAAGTGTGTTTTGGATTCATAAGGAAAAATCACATCGCTGCTTGTAATGGTGTGTTGTTTCACTTCCCTTTGCAAATTGTTTTACCTTAGGATGGTTAAATATATTAAAATGAATCCAATTATTTCTTTTAGAAGTAAGATGCATCACCCAATCAATTGTTGCACATTCTCAAGTAGTGTAATTGGTGTTGGGAAGCTTATTTCTCATTCAAATAGTGATAAGTGTTCATTTAATGTTGCATCATCATTGGGGAATATTAACATCATTGCGTTATTTCCTAAATTTCCCATTGTCAAGATACGATTCCTAAAATCCCCTAGGTTAAAACGAAATCATCTAGGCTTTATTGGATTAATGACATTTAGGTATGAGCTTTTTGGATGTCAACAAATATTTGTAATTCAATAAATTCCATTGTAGAAATTCATGCCTACAATATAAATGAAGAATTATAAGTGAATGAATAACAAACCATGCAATAGAAGTTTTCGATTAGTTTGGACAATTATCACCGTCTCTGAATTGCATCATGAATCACATCAAGGAGTTTATTTAGCTATATCATTATCACACATCTTTGAATTACTTCAAATTATTTGAGAAAATATAAGAGGCTTGGTAAACATAAGATTGCTTTGTTAGGAAAGAAATTTTGTTTTGAGAAACAATCTTGCATTTGACAAGCAAAGCATCCATGATCAAAACAAATCAGATCCTATCTCTTTTCATCACCTAGATTTTTTTTAAACTTAACATTTATTTTTTGCTTGTCGGATCTCATCAATTGATTAAATGAGTGCATTGTCATTAAAAGATATTGACTGAGGCATTGGTGAATACATGATGCATTTAGTATTAATAGGGATAATTAATCTCATCCAATGCTTATTTGTTTCAAGAATTCACACTTAACGCTTTTGAACAAAAATGTTATGAGCATTTCTCACAATTGCATGTTGAGTAGATAGACTTCAGGCATGTTATGAACACACTAAAAATTCAAACTTGAATAGGTTCTCAATGATCTTTCATAAATAAGTTGGGAGAAAATGTGAACACATCAAGAAAACAAGGACAACCAAGAGGCTAGTTATTTAATCACAATGTCAAACTCATGAAGCATTCAATCAAAGATTCATCATTGAGGGTAAATTGCCTAATCCCCACCCAAAATCCACTCAAGCATTCATACGAAGCAAAGAGAATAATAATATAATATCAATGTGTTTAATAGCCATGGTCACCTCACAATCTTAATTCACACCAAATAGGAAAGACAAATATGGGTGAAATAAAACTAAAAAGGAAAAAAGGAAGGGTTCCCTAATCCTTAGGAGTTGGGGATGGTTGAGATACCAACACCTTTTCTTCCTACTCTTGACCCTTATTTTAGATGAATGGGTTCAATTTCATTCATTTATACTCATTGGATTATCCTTCTTTGGTTTTGGCCTCATCAAATTTTTGTTGCCATTTTGTCTATGCCACATATTCCTAAGTCGTTCTCCTCTACTTTTCCTATTACTTCTTCTTTTTCTCCTTCATGTGGTACATCTTGGATTGTTCATTTCCTTAACAACCTCTCTTTTCCCCATCTCATTTTCTTTATATTGTTGGATTTTTTTCATCTACATCTAAACACAATGATCATATTTCTTGACCAATTCTCTAAGTGTGTCAATCTCCAATGATGCTTTCTTGGTTGGCCTTATTACAAATTTCTGGTCAATTTGATCCCATGCTTCTATTAATTTCTTATTCACAATGACCAACAACATTTGGTACACATATCAATTTTTAGGCCTCTATCAAATCTTTTTCTTCTTTTTCTTTTCTAGTATCTCTTGTGTCGAACCTAGTTGTGTCCTTTAGTTTTATTTTCCTTAATTATTGACTTTCTTTCTATGAAATTTGGTTGAAACTTGCACAAAAAATCTAGCTAGCAACAATGAACACAAAACTTGAAAAAATTTGGTTGAAACTTGGTACAAAAAATCTAGGCTTAGCAACAATTTGAACACAAACTAAAAACTTGAGAGAAGAAGATAACAATAATTGAGAGAAAAATAAAAGAATAATATAACCAAATAAGAGAATGGAAGAGACATAATATAGACATGGTTGAAATAATGCATCATAAAGAAGTAGGATCTCTAGAGAATGTGGACACATACCAATGTAAATGTAAACAAGAGTGAACTGCCACCTAGTCCTAGTTAATCGACCATGTAGTCATCACTTAACTAATCTAGACAAGTGGAGTGGAGAGAATCTCATGCATGCACATGTGGTGTGCTCTCCAAGCTTCATGCATGTCAAGTCCACCCTCCTAGTGATGATACCAAGGTGATTACACCCTCTTGGTGATGATCCCAAGGTGAGTGCACCCTCTTGGTGATGATCCCAAGGTGAGCATCTAACACTTGGTGATAATACATAGGTTTCCATGCAAGACTTGACTCCACTAGTCTAACTGATGTAAAACTGAGTATTGAATGAAGAGGAGGTGGTGCCATCATCTAGGGGAGAATATATATGACTAGGAGTGCCCTCAAAATATACTAATAATATTAATAAAATAAATACTTGGTGGGTGTGTAATATCTCCAATACCCCCCCTAAACACTACTAGGGAGTACACAATGAATGGGTCCCGACAAGAAGCCATGTTGGGTACCCATTTTACGATGCATCTAAGTAAAATGAGAAAGAGGTAAAAGGGGAAAACCTCATGGGGAACCTTCCCCAACCTCAAAATACAATGCTTAAAAAAGAAAGACAACTACTAGGCAATTGTGTCCTTCACTCAAAGAAGTTTATGCAAAAAGTGGAATTTATGCTTAGTGAAAGTCTTCGTGAAGATGTCGACATTCTGTTTAGAGGAAGGACAACATTGCAAGTTTACGATACCATCATGAATCAACTCTCTCATGTAATGTATGTGGATCTCAATGTGTTTCATTCTCTATAACTGCACTGGGTCTCTACAAAACTTCAGTGGGATCTGATTTTCACACCAGATGAAAATCAAACGATGGAACCAGATACCAAGCTCATTGAGGAATTTATATAGACAAAGTTACTAAATGGTAATGTTGACCGCTCCTATGTACTCGACCTCTAATGATGATAAATAAATCAATGATTACTTTTTATTCGACCAATAAATGGGACTAGATGCCAAACTGAGCACATACCATGAAGTGGACTTGTGATCTATAATATCGCTAGCCCAATATAAATTTGTATAGCTAATGATGTCAATGTACAACTTGTTTCATAATTAATCCTACGACTAGTAGTACCCTTTACATACCAGAGGATGTACTTGGAATCTTTCCAGTGTAGCTCATGTGACTCTTGCATGCACTTGGAAATTTCTCCCACTACATATGAGATATATGGATGTGAGTGAGTGAGGTATAGGAGGCTCCCCACTCGCTGTCTATACTTGGTGCAATCCACTAATTGTGTATCCCCACCATCCTTGAGCTTGACCCCTGATAAGAAAGGTGTGGCTGCTGGTTTACAATTGATCATGTTGAACCAGACCATGAGATCTATGACATACTTTTCTTGAGACAACTTGATTCCTGAATCATCCTAGTTGATTTCAAGACTAAGGAAGAAGTATAATGGAACCATGTATGGCATTGAAAACTTGTCATGCAAAGCATTCTTGATTGTATAAATAATTGAGTTTGAGCTACATGTGATTAATAGATCATCTACATATAACACTAAAATCAATAGAGAGTCAGAAGTTCTGTGCATATAAACATTAGGATCTGATTTAGAATGAACAAAATTTTGAGAAAGTAATAATCCATCTTAGCATACCACACTCACTCGTACTTGAGGCTATAGAGTGACTTTTTGAGTTGGAAAACTAGAGAGAAGTCATGTATGTACCCCTGCGACTGCTCCATATAGATATCTTTCCCAAGATATCAGTGAAGAAAGGCATTCTTCATGTCCATTTGGTGGACCTCCCACCTCCTTTCTAATGCAATGGACATAACCATTTAGATGTAGTCCATTTTTTCTACTGAAGGAAATGTCTCATCATAATCAATCTCGTGGACTTGTTGAAATCCATTTTCCACCAATATGGATTTGTACCTACTCACAAGCCCATTTGCTGCTTTCTTCATCCTACAAACCCATTTTCATCTGATAAGCTTCCTATCTGAAGGAAGAGGAACCAAGTACCAAGTTTGGTTCTCAAGGAGGGAGTTGTACTCCTCCTTCATAGATTCTTCCTAGAAGGGATTCTCTTTGGCCTCTGCAAAGGTGTGAGCATCTAAGGATAGAACCATGTAGAAATGCACAGGCATTATTGGTTCCATGGTTGTGAGTGCATGTGGTGCCTCCTCAAATTGGGATCACATCCTCCTTGGGTTTGTTGGATCCCCCACAACATCACCTGCTGCATGTAGGGTGGACTATTCCCATTTGGGTCTTGGATCTCGAGATTCACATACATGCTCATGATCTTACAAATATGATTCAGAAATAAGATATGAAATCTGATCTGAGTGGTAGGCTGCATCATCTCATATATTTGGTACAATAGGAAGTACAAAAGTTTCTCCATGTTGTTCCCAAGAGGCATGCATGGGACTTTCTTGAAACTGGACACTCCTTTCAATGATTAACTATTTTGTCGAAGGTTCTATCAATCTATATCCATTCACACCCTCGGGATAACCCACAAAAATGCACTCCTTTATTTGAGGTTCCAAATCCTTCCTATCCTCTGAAGGTACATGGGCCCATGTGTTTGATCCAAAAATGACGAAGTGATTCACTTTTGGTTTCTTGCTGCTCCATGCTTCAAAAGGAGTCATTTATTTCATAGATTTGTGGGGAGATCAATTTTTTGTGTACATGGCACAATTGACTTCTTCAACCAAAATTTTGGAGGGAAGGTACTTTGCATGAATCATGCAACTTGCCATCTATTTCAGATATCGGTTTTTCCTCTCAGCTACCCCATTCGACTGTGGAGTGTATGGAGTTGTGTGCTATAAATGAATACTTGATTCATCACAAAGATGTTGTACATCCTTTTTAACATACTTCCCCCCATTATATATACATATGATATTGATCATCTTCCCAGACTGCTTCTTTGCATGTGGTTTGAAATCCTTGAGAAGCTCAAACAATTTCATATTTTTTCCTGAGAAAGTACACCTACGTGTACCGTGACTAATCATCAATGAAAGTCAACACATATCTGTCCTTGCTTATGGATGGATGAGGTAAAGGCCCCATGAGGTCATTTTGAAAAATATCCAAGGGATAGGAGGCCCTCCATGCCTTCCCTTTCTAAAATTTCTCTTGTGGATGCTTGCCACGAACATATCCTTGACAAACTCCATCCTAAAATTATATGTACGACAAACCTTCCTTGTCATCCCCTATTTGTTGAGTTGCTACATGTACCTACAATTTAGGTGGCCAAATATTTTATTCCAAGGCTTAATATCATCATTGGCATGATTCAGTAGCAATGTGGAATCTAATTTAGCAATAAATTTAGAAAATGTGTACAACTAGATTTGTGATGTACATCACCTACAACAATTTTGGAGTTATCTTCCATGTCAAATATTTTCACAAAATTCAGTGTGAATTCCACCCTTTTCCTTGTGAATACATGTGTGATTTGGTACATAGAGAGGATATTTACAGATAGTTTTGGAACATGAAGGACATTCTCAAAAATTCCATTTCTGAGTCCCACTCTCCCTTGTTTAGAGACTTCAACTGGAGGGTCATCTCCCATGGGAATGGGAGGACCCATGCATGTTTTTAAAGATGAAAGGACATTTTTTATGGTTTCCATGTGGTGTGATGCTTCTGAATCAATGATCCATGAATCTGGAGAAGAATTAATTGCAATTAAAGCATGTACATTACCTCGAGTTTTTGGTGCTCTTTCTCTTGGATTCTTTTGGAATTATATGGAATGCATTCCCCAAGATTGTTCTGTTGGAGTGTTTGCGCCATGAGATCAATGATATTTTTCATGCAAGATGATTCATGATGGTAATCATGATTGCAATAACCACACTTTGATTTCCCTTTCTTTCCCTTTCCTGCTTTAGAGCTAGAAGATTTATCGGAAGGTTTGAAGTCGCTTCTCTTTCTTGGATTTGGATCCTTCTTTCCCTTTCCTTTCTGTTCGGATTTCAAGTTGTGTTTTCTGCTCTCATGCACAAAAAGTGCATGCACTTTGGAGCTCTTGATTGATCCCATTTTGATGATATTTTCTTTCTCATATGTTAGGGACTCAATGAGTACGTCTGATGTGGGAATTGTCCAACTTGCACCTAGTGTAATCCTTACTGTATGAAAAGTGAAGACAAAGACAACATATTTCGTACCTAACTTTGATAGAATAACAAGAATCAATGGTTTTTCTTTCTTTGATTTATCGATCTCTCATCCTTTTAATTGAAGCAATAAGGATTTCAACTTCGTAAATAAGTCCTAGATATTCTCAAAATTGCTTGGATATAAAGAATTTAACTCAATCTCGAGAATGTGGTTGTGCACCTTGTCCGATTTTCTAAAGAGACCTTCTAGATTTGTCCAAACCTCGTTTTGAGTAGTGGAATATGCAATATGAAACAATGATGTAGGAGAGATGGACATGAAAGTGAGACTGTAGGCCTCATCCATGCGGTTGAAGTATTTGGATTTCTCGATTTCTGATGTGGGTTCAATTTCTATTTCCATGGTTATTCGGTATAATCCTCTTCCTCTAAGAAGAAAAGGGATATTCAACTTCCAATCAAAGTAATTGTATGGTGTAAGAAGGAATGATGATGAAAATTCCATTCTTTTTTATTGATTCAATATTCTGAACCTACAAATGTTTTTTTGTGCACCTTCTTCCTAGAAATTATGGGCTCTTATACCATGTAAAATTTGGTTGAAACCTACACAAAGAATATAGCTAGAAACAATGAACACGAAACTCACAAAGTTGAGAGAAGAAGAGAAGAATTAGAGAGGAAGAATAAAGAATTGTATTAACCAAATGAGAGAATGGAAAAATACACATAATATACTCTACATGGATGAACTAATGTGCCATAGTAGTGATATTCAGAGAGAAGTGGGCACACACTGACATAAACATGAGTGAACTGCAACCTAGTCCTAGCTAACTGGCCATGCAGTCATCAATTAACTAGTCTAGAAAAGTGGAGTGGATATAATCTCATGCATACATGCACATGTGGTGCACCCTCCAAGCCTCATGCATGTCAAGCATTCCCTCTTGGTGATGATGCTAAGGTGAGCATGCAACACTTGGTTATAATACCAAGGTTGCAATGCAAGACTTGGTTATAATACCAAGGTTGCAATGCAAGACTTGAATCCACTAGTCTAACTAACATACAGCTGGGTAATGAATGAAGAGGAGTTGGTGACTTCATATAGGAGAGAATATTCTCACCTAGGGGAGAGTATCTTTGAACAGGGGCACCCTCAACATATACTAATAAACTAAGGAAAATAAATACTAGCTGGGTGTGTAATATCTCTAATACTTTCTCTTCTTGGTTCTTGTCGAGTTTCTGTTGAACTTTTGCTTATATTGAGGGGGGGTGAATCAATATAAGATACGTTTTACTTTAAATTAGCATTCATCAATCATCCATATGCTTTAAAATAGTAAATGCATGTAAACTCAAATCACAGTACATAGAGTTTAATTTGGAAACCCTTGTGGGAGAAAACCACAAAAACTTATCTTAATAAATGTCTGTATGCACCAACCTACTGTAACAAATATTGTAGGCACCAACCTACTAGAGACACCAATATTTTCAACTGAGCACCAACTCAATAAGATATTGTGTAGGCACATACCTACTAGAGACACCAATCTGTTTAGTTGATCACCAACTGAACAAGATATTGTGTAGGCACCAACTTACTATAGACATCACTCTCCTTAGTTGAGAACCAACTTAGTAAGACCTTCATAGGCACCAATATAATATCTTCATACCCAGACTACTTCTGACTTCACCTTCATGATTCATACTTTATGCATTTCACAACATCACCATACCCTTAAGTTTCATGCTCCAACACCTCTCCTTGCTTCATACCCCAGACATAGCTTCAAACCCTAGTCATATTTAGCCTTCATACCCTAGCGAACCTCATAACATCATTCCCGTAATATAATTCCAGACTACAATATCACATCCTCAAAATAACACACTTTGCGACATCATAGGTCTTAGTCCTTCCTGGTGCACCCTTAAAACTCCAAGAAAACTCCTCTTGCACACCTTTAAACCCCAAGAATACTCTCCAACTCCTCTTATGCACCTTTTATCTCTTCTGTGCACTTAAACTTTCTCTTCTTTCTTGGATACACTTCAAATCTGCACCTCTATCCCGTATTTATATTTTTTCTATGCTCACTTATGGGGTCGACATGTAAAACCAGTTGGGTCGACCTGTAAAACTAGCTAGGCTGACCTGTACTTTCTGTCTGGGACGACTTGACAAAATATTTCATATCTCCTCATTCCTATGGAGTTAGAGGGAGTTCCATATACCATTGGAAAGGTCCCGAAATGAAATTTTCAACCATATAGACTATCCTCCCATTTGAGCTAGATATTTGGAGTAAAAATGCCTTCAAATATAGGGTATCCAAACTGAGCACAAAAAATACAAAAACGATATTTCCAACAATCTCCATCTTGCAATAATTATTTTGGGCATCCGTAGTCTCCCCCTATATTTGACATCAATGACAACAATATTTCCAACATTTTATTAATTGAGCCTTCTTTGGTTTTCTTCCCTTAGATTCTTGTTTTCATATTTTCTACATTATTCCTCTATCCCCCCTTTCAATAATCCTCTATTGTTGGCATTTTATTGTGTTTTTCTTAGGTTGTTGGCCCTTTATCAGGTTGTCCTACTATTTTCATTTTTTTCTTGGTCTTTGGCATTAATATTTCTTTCAAGATAGTGTTGGTTCCCTTAGTTTTATTCTTTTTCTTTCTCTATGATACTACCCTAGCATTTATTTTATTGACTTCTTTATATACCTATTGAGCTCGTTCTTCAAATAATAGGCTTGACTTGATATGTTGATTTTATTTTCTCACTCATTATTTCTTCTTGTACTTTTCTTACCTCTTTACTTCTTCCTTATCCGTCTTAGTCTATAACTCTTCTATAAACTTATGCAGAAAGAAAATGACTTCAAATTTCCTTTTTGGGGCTTCTTCTCCACCAACCCAATCACATTCTATTATTTCATGATTGACTTTTCATTCTATCTCTATTAGAATTCAAAACTATCGAATCTATACTCCTCACCTTTGTGCATGCCCACATTGATGGTCAAAACCTTTCTTTGTGTAAGGGATATCTATACCAAACAAACCCTTTCAACAAGGAGAACTTAGTTAGTTTTTCCATGGGGGCATAGTGCTCCATCTCCATAGTGATGAAGTTAGGATTATATAGAATTCTTCAACTTTTTATTTGATGGTATCTTGAGAGAATTATGCACCAATCTTGTCTATTGTTGACAACAAGGTGATAATTTCTTGATCTTGGTGAAGTGTTGATTGGTAATATACATTTGTTGACATGCCTTTCTAGTACCAACTTCACTTCAAAAAAATTTTGGAAGTGTTGTTGGGTGGTCAATAAAACCCCGATCTTGATTATAATTAAAGTTTTGCTTCTCAAACCAAACCCTAACTTCCATGACCATTTGGCCATGAGTCTCAGACCTTTCCACTTGTTCTATAAACACTTTTTTGGCACTAAAACATTACCTCATCTTCAACCACTTGATAATTATGTCAAATTTCCTTTACCCACATTATTTTGTACAAATAAGGGACTGAGAAGAACTCATTTTGCATATTTTTGTCGATTGTTTTATCACATAAATGTTGTTATAAGCAAAAGGACATACTTATACATAAAAATTGGTTGCAATGGTCTTGTTTTACCTAGTATAGTTGGTTGTGGAGTTTTTATTTGATTGTTATTATTGCCCAATTTATATGGACAGTATAATAAAGAATCTAAGAGAACATGTATACCGATTCTTTTGCCCAGGATGCAATGCTGCCTATTTGAAGATTCTCCTAAGAATTTACACTAATGCTTGGAAAATGTATACCTTCAAGTGATCAATCCCATAGACCTCTTTGTCGTCTTTTTTAATTTCCCATCTATTAATGAAAATCAAAGATTTTCCTTTATTTGAGCCCTAAATTTTGTTTCATCCCAATTTTTCATATCTTTGGGTATTATGGACATTTAGTGTAAGGTTTCAACATTGACGGAAATCAAAATCATTACCTTTGTGTCATGGAAAATTGACCTTATTTACCTTTTTGGATCATATAACATTTATACTTCGTGGAAAGTGTCGAAGATGATGGTGGATTTTGGAATGCAACTTGCATAGTATATCTTAGAAAATACTATATGGGTTTACCCACCTACTCTTTCTTCTTCTTCTTGATTATTTCTCAATACCATTTTTCATCATTGATATCATTTTGTGTTAAAAATCCCCATGATTTTGATCAATGTAGTGCCTTATTCTATATTTTATTGGTCTATATGTCAATTTTGTCATTGATTATGTATCCTTAGTTGATATACCAAAATACCTAAATCACCTTTGCTTTTAGTGCTCCATTGATAACAAGTGTACAAATGGTTGCCACTTTCCCTGTTTTTAAAGGGTTTTCTTTATTAAATATTTCCTTTTATGCTAGGTGGATCAATATTAAATTCACTATCGATAATCCTTGATGCCTACTCTTTTTTTTTTTGATCAGAAAGTTCTTTCGGATTTATCACATACGTTTTTTGATTTTCGACGTTTCGGACCAAACTAGTGTGGTCCATCATCAGGAAAACGTTTTGTTAGCCATATTGTGATTTTTTATCACTTTAATTAAGGTTGACTGTTACTTGCTAGAATTTGTGGGGTCAATCAAACTCTTTTATTTCTGGATTGTGCATTACAATCTCTTTCAAGCATGGTCAATATTATAATGTCCTTCCTTACTAGTATACATTTGTACCTCTTTGTGGCCTTTCATTATATTAACCTGTAGCAAGGATTTATGGAATTTGAGTGTCTTCTACACCCGATACTCCTTTTGTTCCAGATTCTTAACATGTCTTAATATGTATGTCAATTGCTTATGGTATGTTGGTCTTCACTAGGTGATTTCAATTGTTACCTAACCTTATCCATTCATAATATTATATTTCTCTTCTAATCTCGATATTTGGTGACAATCACATGATTTCAACAATTATAATTCCACGAGGGAGCACCTTCAATTGATAATTTGATCATAATTCTTATGTATCCTCCCTTGATGGCTTCTCCTAGGCATATTTTTTGGTGGTGGACAAATCTATCATGTGTTTTCCTTCTCGTTGATGGATTTTGATTAAAACAAAGAGTTATCCAACGATAGCCCTATTTTCTAGGTTGTTCTCATGATTATGCCTATCCATGGAAATACCTTCCATTGAGAATTCGATCATGGTTCCAACGTTTTCTCCCTCCAATGGACCTTCAAATAATTTTTGCAACAACAATCTAATTTACCTATGGATACCAATGACCACTTTATATCAAAGTTAACTCAACCTTAATTTCACCTTTCTTGAAGTTATAATCCCAATGATGTAGTGGCACCCTCTTGTACACTTTGACAACTAAGATACTCTATTCCTTATTCCTTCGTGTGATTTTGTATAGGTTGTCAAATAAAACTTCTCTCATCCGACCACTGTGTGAAAGAAACAATCAACTTTCTAATGCATCCTAAAACAATAGGAATATAGGTATTTTACGTGGTTGGGAAATATCCATCCAACTCTTATTATATAGTCTTGAGTTGTATTATGTTCCTTGACACCTTGCATCCCCTATTGTATTGGGATAATAACTCACCATATGTGGGGTTGTTAGGTTATAAAACCTGACCACTCCTCGGTAGGTGGTCAAATACTCATCACCACAGGGTATTTACCTGAATAAGACATGGCAAATCCTTCCTAGTTCTCTATCTCAACTAATCCACTATCATAGAGTTTCCACATCTGATAAGGATGTATCCTTCTATCATTTTTTAGTTGTTGGCCCTTGTCCTTTTCCTAGCTATTGTACAACATGAGAAATTTACCTTCTTCCAAATCCATTATTATGTATGTGCTTCTTACTTTAACCTTGAATAAAGTCTTCATATATCCAAGATAAACTTAAGTGTTCCCCTATGCCCACTCTCGTAAAACTGTTGAAATCATCCTCCAATGAAACATCCACGTGAAAAACACCCTAGCCATCAAGCTCTAGATTAACATATTTTTGTGTTGCTACACACAAACAACCCAAGTCAAACACATGTCCTAAGGGTTCGTCTCTATCTATATTGTCATCCTCAACTTCCACTACTCATTTATTCTTATCCCAATGAAATAGTTAACTTTTTTTTGCCTTGTCTAAATATCATGTCTAACTTATTGAAATAGATTGTTCCCCTCATAGAGTCTATCCATGGTCTTCCAAAAAGTACCAAGTATGATTCTCTTGGAAGCTTTAATACTTTGAAATTTATATATGCCTTGATTCCATAATAGTGAATCTTTATTGCAACCAACCTTCTAATGGGTTTGCAAATTGTATGATTTGATGGTTGGATAGTCACCATGCTAAGTGATAGAAGAGGTATACTGAGAAATTCCTCTTAGAATATGGAGGACATGATGTTAATCTGGGAAAATAAGTTAACGACTATGTTCGATACCTTTTTTTCCCATAATTGTAGTCAATACTTACAAGTCCTGTTAGGAACCAATGCTTTGAGAATGATAAAAATTCAATGAATAACAATCCACTTCGACGGAGAAATCTCCTTTTACAATATATTCAATGTAAAATATGAGATAATATAATCCTAATACTAGGTCTCCTTGGTATATATAGGAGACAAAGGGTACAATTATAGTGAAAGGGTACAATGAAGGGTTATATCCTACACACAAATATAACACTAGAATTGTAATAATTCAATATCTAGCACTTAATAAGGGGTTTATACTTAACATGGGGCTTTGTATAGGACTTAACATGCCCCTCCCCTTCAAACAAGTGTTGTCCTCAAAACTTGACTAACTGTAGGTGTTTATGCATGAATAAATCATCTTCCCATGTTGCCTTTTCCACTGGTAGGTTCTTCCATTTGACGAGGTGCCCAACAATTGCTCGATTTTGAAATCGTTTAATCCTGGTTTCAGGGTTGTTTATGGTTCTAGTATTATTTTCCATTCTTCATTAATCTCTAGTAAAATAGTTTGGACTGGGATATTTTCACCAATTACCTTCTTTAAACAAGAAACATGGAATATTGGATGTACACATGAAGATGGAGGCAACTTCAATTTGTCAGCCATACTTCCAATCCTTTGCAATTTAGGAGAGAAAAGGAACATCACTGATATGGAGATTGATAGTGTCGATATACCTAAATGTGTAGCTCGACGAATCGGTGAGAGTCAATAGATTACATAGGACCTGGCCACATAAGAACCTATGTTGTTTGAGGAGAATCCCTTAAAATGCACAACTCTCAATACAACAAGGAAGAAAAGAATTTGCAAATAGAAAAGGCCAGTGTAAGAAAAACAAGGTAATCCAGAAGAAGAGCTCAGAAGTCGATGTCTTAGGCATCAGACCCTCTGGACTCCTTAAATTAAATTTTTATTTAGGTGACGCTCTTGCCCATTTAATTTCAAAGCAAGAATAAGAAAATATTAAATTAAAAAAGAGAATAAATGAGCTTGAGGAAGCTCTAAGTCCAAAGCCATTGTTTGCACAACCATTAGTCATACTTCCATCATAATGGATTCCACCAAGTACACTAGGAACCTCAATCCGAGTAATACAAGTTTCCCAATTATTGAGTGGAGTAAGACTCTATGTTTCCAAGAATATATAAAAAAGACTCGATATTATTTCACAAGTGTGGGAGGTCGGCACCATCGTACAAATTTTATCTCAAAGGATTAAAATATTTACTGAATATTTGAAAAAATATTTAGAGCATGATGAAGGATTCTATAATAATGAGGTAAAAACTTTCATTGCACGGGTCACTAGCTTGAGTGATCATCACAGAGATCAACAACAATTTCCCTCAAGCAAAAGAATAAAAAAAATAAGGGCGAGATGGGAAGCAAGGGTAAAAGTGTTAAAATATACAATTGTTGATTGTGAGAAAATCAATGAAAAAAGAGGATATGATTTTATAAAGAATTAGATATTATAAGAGAACTACAGGGCCCACATATTTTAAGCAATTCCAAAATCATAACCAGGGAACAATTAGAAAAGGACTTAGCTACTATGAAGACTTCATGGGCCGACAAATTTGACAGCCTCATAGAGTTTCCTGAAGAAGAACTTAAGCATTGGCTTGTCACATTTGTAAATGAAAATGAGGACCACTTGTTAGCACTTGACAAAATCCACGTGGAATATAAATAGAGAGGATATTTTTACGCTTAGAATTAAGCAAGAAATAACCATCCCATCGATAAAGGAGTACATTAGTGAATGAATCAAGAAGTTGTTACAAGAGATCAACAATATGGAATAACTACCCAAGACAGTTACCTCAACAAAACCCAAAGCTTGAAATCATATAAAGGAAAACCTTCAACAACATTAGAGAGAGAGAGAGAGAGAGAGAGAGAGAGAGAGAGAGAGAGAGAAAATTTCATTTTTAGTGAGTCAAACATATATCACATTTGGATTTACTTTATTTATCTTTCACTACAAGGAGAACACCTTCTTGTGGAGGTTTTTACAGAACCTCCTTGAAAAATTCTTCCCTTAGCTGTTTATAGTGGAGGTTGTTAGCGGAGGCAGAAGATCAAAGGTTTTTGTAGAGGTTTTTTTTTCGATGCACCTTTATGGTATATACACATCGGTGCACACCTAAAACATACTGCACTGATGCTTAAATGTTCAAACGCACCACCACTGTTCATAGCAGAGGTTGTTAGTGAAGGCGGGTAGTCGAAGGTTTTTTGTCAGTTTTTTTTAAGGTATATACACACCGGTTCTTACATTAAAAATAACACAACGATGCATCAATTTTCAAAAGCACCTCCATACTCAATAATAAAAAATACACACATCGAATAAATTGCACCGGTGTTGTTGAACATTACGCACCGATGCACCTAACTGTCATCAAGTGCACTGTGGTAGGGTAAATAAAGAAAAATACCAAACCTATTTTCATTGTTATAGTGCATCCCATGATTTCAAACTCTCAAACAAGAATTTATTCTCACCTTCCTTCCTAAGACGTCATCCTGTTTCCGGTGCTCTACATCGACTTGGATAGCTCCATTGGTAGATTCTATAGATTTCCAAATTTTGAAAATTACCACGAATTTTCATTTCCTCTCAACAGTGAAACCATGCCTCCTCAGGACATAAGAGGCAAGGTAAATTATTTATTACATTCTTATTTTCATTTTCATCCAATCAAAACTTGAATTTAGCTTGAAATTTGCCATTTTTCCATTTTGTTTTCCAATTTCATGCGACGCACCCGAATGCTTCGACTCGTCCCGAAGTGGTGTGTACTATGTTAAATTCATAATGAGAGCCACCACCAACGTGCCTCATATAAATGTATTCAGTTATGCCATTAAAGCAATATAACCACAATAAATTTTAAAAACAAAGTGGAGCGTCCTTCAGAACACCCCGCAACTAGCGCACAATTGGATTCGACCTGCACCGATACATTTCACTTCATTAACAACATCGCTAGCTAAACAATATATAAAATTTAATGTAGTGGTGCAACCAATTTATCCAACCACACCGAGGCATACATGAAACATAAAGCACTGGTGCATCAATGCTCAAAAGCCTCACCATACTTTATAATAAAAAATACACACACTGAATAAATCGCATTTGTGTCGTTAAACATTACACGCTGATGCACTTCATTGTCATCAGGCGCACCACCGTAGGTAAATAAAAAAATAATTACCAAAACGATTTCCATTGTTACAATGCATCTCGTGCTTCCAAACTCTCAAGGAAGCACCGATGCTCATGATCTTTCCTAAGACTCCCTATTTCTTGTGCTCTACACCAACATGTATATCTCCATTGGTAGATTCCACATATTTCCAATTTTTGGTAATTACCACAAATTTTAGTTTCTTCTCAATGGTGAAACCATACCTCTTCGGGACATACGAGTCCAGGTAAATTGTTTATTACCTTCCTATTTGCATTTTGATCCAATCCAAATTTGAATTTAGCTTGAAATTTGACATTTTTTTTTCAAATTTCATACGGTGTTCCTGAACGCTTCGGCTCGCCCCAATGCAGTGCAATAGTGTTGAATTTACAGTGAGAACCACCCCCGATGCATATCATATATATGTAGGAACCAATGTCGTTCAAGCAAGATCACCATGATAAATTATAGAAACAAAGCAGTGCATCCTCCAGAATGCCCCACAATCAATGCACAATTGGCTTCTACCCGCACTAATACACTTCACTCCTAATGACACCGCTAACTTAATTATTTATAAAATTTAACGTATTGATGCAACCATTTTAACTCAATGCACCAGTACTATATATAGAAATGCACCAAGACATACATTTCCTGACTTGGCATAGCAAGGTGTCTCATTGGATGCCTCATTCCAGGGGCTCTATCCTTTACAACACACTGCGTAAAAAAACGTCTTTGCTCCACTATCACGGTGGTACCGATGAATTAATAGTAACACATTGCACTGCTTCATCTGTGATAATGACGTTTAAATTAACAGTTCCCATTAGTCTAACAAACACACCGTTGTTGTAAATACAACGGCATTGGAGAAAATTTGTAATAACCAATTAGAGTAGCGTGACTTAGTAGGCATATCACTGTAATCTATTGAGATACATCAATAATCGTGGTGCACCAGTGCGCAAATATTAAACGTACACATCACAACATGTTTTGAAAAATAAGCAGTGTGGTTCATCTTCTATAAGGCCTCTTTAGCGGTGCGTTGGTAAAAAAAAGAACATATAGATAGCATGTCAGTGATTTGGTAGACATGGCGTACCAATGCTTTTGGTTTAACAAAGTTCACCATGAATTTGCGCTCCATAAATTTTAGCATTGCAGTGCATATTTGTTAACGAAATGAATAAATGCTATTAAAAGCACCGAACCAACGTAGTTAAAAGAACTGAGATGGTGTGGAGTGTTGGCCTCCCAAATTGTCATATTAAACCACCTCTTTTTCCATTATTATCCTACTTCTAAAGCTAAAACCTAGCCATAATTTCATCAAACTCATGCTTCTAATCTCTCAACTTTTCAACAAGCATTTAGAGGTAAAATAGTTGCTTATTTTGATATGTTTCCTAAGTTTTTGATAAATTAGTATGCATTTTTAAGCTATGTTTGCTAATGAAGGATTTTAGTTATGTTCCTGTACTTCCACAACTATTCTGGTAACCAAGTTTGAAGGTTTTCACATGCGTTCCATCCCAAATAAAAAATGGTGATATGGGTTTTGGAGGACTAAGTGCTAGCATGGATTATGACCTATTGTTTCACGCCCAGACCTTTCCCCATCAACATGGATCTCCAATAAAAAACCGATCATACATTCCAATGCCCAGGATGATTGTAGAACTGAGATTCATGAAATTTAGGATGTTATTCGTATGCATCCAATGACATACGAATAACAACAATATCAAACCATGATTTGATCATTTCCAAACTTGTATGGATGGTTAGAAAGGATCAAAACCAGTTCAATTTGATGGTTCATGTAACTATTTTTTCCATTTTGTTCAACGAGAATAGAGGAGGTCGATTTTATCTTTTAGCTTAGGGATTTTCTATATAAATGTATCAGTTCTGTAAATCGGAGTTGAACAATGTTTATGTAACTCTGTAATCGAAGAAATAGACGGGTGCTATTTGTTGTTCGACATTATTAGACTCATGTACATGCAAATGTGATGCAATTGTTGCAATCTTTTGACACTATCTTTTAATAAAGCACAGTTGTGATCCATGATATCTATTTGTTCATCATTTTGTGAGTTCCTACAACTTGCTACCAGATTGGCAAGGCCTCACCAATTCTAAGGATGGAGAGCTAAGTTGTATTTTCATTTTAGTTTAGTTCATTGCATTAGTTTCTTTTTGTACTATAGGGATCAATTTTAAAATTAAAATAGTAGTTTGCATGGTCATATTCAAGCTTGATAATTTTCATTTGGTTGAATGCTTGGTAATATTCAAACACTAGGTCTTGTTCTGGGTGAGAGATTATTTTAACTTAGATTGCATTATAAATACTAAAATTGTATCCAGGGGTTTGTTTCATTATTCACATATCAATCTTGCTTCATTCCTCAATGGATAAGTATTGCATATATGAGTTAATTATATACTTCATAATGTTGGGTTTATTTTGGTGAATGCAATATAAGGAATTCTGGTTTACTACAATTCGTCCAACTCGTCAAGGGCTGACCTACTACTATTAAATGCATGAACATCTAAATGTGAATGAGTGTATTTAAAACCTTGTTGTAAGGTCAAATATGAAAAGACAAGTAATTCTTGTAACTCCTTGTTGAGTTCAAACAAATGCGTTGAGCATTATAAACAAAACTTTGATAGAGTTATCTTTGCAGGAAGACAAGATATCTAAATGAAAAAGTGAAATATCACTTGAGATGTATAACAATCCTTCATTTTCCTAGTTTGGTTGTTACCTTATTTAATTTAGTTTCTGTAGCATTAAAATATGATTTACATAGTCGACTGTAGGATTTCCCACCTAAGAATAGTTTAGGAGTTTCCATTGATGGGTGACATAGTTTGTAGTTGTGTGATATTTGAAGATAACCAATAGTGACATTTGCATATTCTCAGGGATACACATTTGTTTTTGAATGGTTTGATATCATAGTTTAGATTTCTAGTTGATGCAAGATTTACAATTTTGTTTACAATTATGATCGCACAGTCTTGTGAAAGGTCAATTTAATCACTGATAGAAATAAATCCAAGTTTGGAAATGTCCCGAGCCTTTTGTGAGAATTGATCTTGAAGCATTGATAATTGTCTTTTAGAAGTTCTCATTATTTCAATTACACAGTTAATACTAAAACAATGCATGACAGCTAAGTCACACATCTATGTAAGCAAGTTGTTTATCTAAAGGAAGTGCAGTACCGCCACATGTTCATTTCATTGAGCATATTTATTGTGGGTCAATTGCTAGATTCTTTGTTCATGATCTTTATCTATAGAATAATAAATTCAATATAAGATCAATAGTATTTGAATGGGGATTCAATATCCTTACAACTGAATTATTAAAGAGAATAGTTGGATTAAAACTTATGATCATAATTAGTACCATGTTTCATTAGTTCTTGATAGTAATTGGGATTCTTTTTGTAAAATATAACCTCATATACAAAGCATGAACACTTAGTCTACCAAATGGAAATTTTGCATCTTAGATCCTAGAAGGAGATTTGATGAAAGAACTAGTTACTAGTCTTTTCTTTTAGGTTCTCTATTAACACTTGAATATTTTGGTGTGTGAAACTTTGACATATAGATATTGAGAATAAATATGAGAATAGATCATAGAACACGATCATTCATAGATCATAGATATATGCATGACATTTAAAGTTAATTATTTTATGATCATACTTGAAATTTATTTTTTGTGGAACAAGTTAAGCTATTCACAAGGTTTGCTTGATGGTATTTTGATGAATAATTGGTTTGATGTGCGGTTTTCTTGTCTCTTGAGAAGATAGAGTAGTAAGTGTAGTTTGAACTCCAATCCTTTACCTTCACATACCGTGTTTACAACTCATCAGTTTACGAACCTAGTTGACAAGTGAAAGGGGTTTTTATTACGACAATTAATTGACACAACACAGAGCATCCTATGGGACACACCCTTGGGTGGTGTTTTTGTTCTAAGATAGTGCACAAATGTCGGGGCATATGTGTTGTTTGTGATTCACTAGTTGATTTTTAAGTTTCTTTTTGCAAAAAAAAATAATTTTATATATTTTTAAATATATCTATTTGTTTTATAATTTCAATTGATTTTATCTATATATGTGTGCCTAACAATACTTTTATGTGAATCAAAGATGATGACGATGAGAGGATGAGGAGTGGCAGTAGGTCAAGACCCACATAGTTGTGTGTGACTGGGAGGCCAGGGAGAGGGAGAGGGAGTTGTTCCCTTTCCCTCTTTCATAGCTGACATAGGACCTTTTGATGGAGATTGACCTCCTGAATTTTTATAAGGAGGATACATACCTTAGGGGGGACTCTTTGTTGTTACAATAGTTGATCTGTCACTGGGATCATGCGAGACAGGGGTTTAAGGTTGGTCATGATCTATGGCATCATCCCATGGAGGAGGATGTTTATTTCATCATTGGGTTGTTAGGAGGGGGATTATTTTCCCTGTTTCCTTGTGCTACTACCAGGTGTTGCATGAGAAACCCAACTGACATATGTGCAGAGATACACCACTCCACATGTTCATTAGAATTTGAAGTTCTAGGTTCGTGGTGGTCAATTGCAGATAGCTTCATTTCAGAGACATGACGTTAGGTGTCTTTGCCTTATTCTCTCGACACTGTCACAATATAGCTCTTATGGGAAGTGCATTAGTTTCTCTATGTTGTATTATGTAGATAATTTATTCCAGAGGCCCGTTGATCATAAATTGGTCACCTATATTTTCTTTCTCTTGGAATTGTTGGCACAGGGGCAGACCCAGGGTTCAACGCTACAAAACCACACCAACAAAACCCTAACTATCGACCCTTTCAACAACACCTGGGAAGTAGATGAAGTCTCACTCGAGGTAGAGGCAGGGGTGGTTGCAGAACTCCAGTGTCTGCAACCTTAGCTGGGACACAGATTTGTGACTGTAACACCTTAATAGGGAACTCAACAGTTATAGTTCATCAATATCCAATCTTAGTTTACAATGCAGTTAAACCCTAAGTATAGATCATTGCAGTATTTAACCAGATCTGCTATATTCAAGCACTAAGCACATCCACATAGGATAGATCTAGTATTCATCCATACTATTAAGCACATAGCATTAACATATCTATCTACCATTCGTCTATATCAAAGCACTAAGCAAGTTAACATATAAACACATAAATACATCGCACAAAGTAGAGCAACACATCATGTACATGATTCACCCCCACCCCGGGGCTACGTCCACCAACTCTTCGTCTTATTTATTAGCTTCTTCAATCAGTTACATGCACATAGCCACAAAACCCTACCCCATAGAGGACATGAGATCTTCTCACCTCGCTAGATCCTCCTTCCTCGGGCTATGTTACAAATCTAAGCCTCTTCTCAAACTCTTACACTCGCTTGCACTGAGCTCTGCAAGCCTCATACAATATGCACAAAAGAAATCTCCACTCAACACTTAGCACTTTCGATCACATAGATCGAACTTCAACACTTAGCACACTGGCCTCTTCTTACATCACCTAGCTATTTATTAATACATTACAAAATAGGCCTAAGCATGGGTAAACCCATGGGCCGACATTCCCATACTTGTTACATAATCCTGAATCCCAAAAAGGGCCCTAAAAGGGGCCGAGATCCCATGATATCCGCTTCATCTTGCGCTCTTCCTTCGACAACCCGTCAAAGTCCCAAAAATAGGTCAAACTTGACCAAGGATCCTCAAGACTTGGTCAAGGGCCAACATGCCCCCAACACTCACATGTGACTTTTCCTGAGTCACTATGATATGGGTAGCTCAGTTTCAAGAGCCTTGAGCTTGGCTCAAGCTTCTTCGACTTGTTTCTATGCCATGACCTCCTATTCAATGAACTCTTGGACAACATCTTCATTGACAGGTCCCTCTAGGCACTGTTCTGCTACAGTGACGACTTGCTCTAGTTTTTCTCCTTGGCCTTCGATCTCTGTGAACAACTGGTAAGCATCATCCTGTATAGGTTGGAGTCTCTGAGTCACTTCCATGAATTTTCTGTGAATGGTGTGGACCTGCTACTGGGCAATGCACTGCTCTTGGGATCACTTCATTCTTTTGGCAGCTGACAGGGGCTTCAACTGCGCCTGTATTATTTCTGCTTGATACTTCGCCTCTTGGAGCTGTGACTCTAGTGTCTTTAGTTCTATATTATCAGTGAGTTGCTGATACGTCTGGGTACTACGATTACTCATTTTCTTACATTCCATGGCGAGGCCCTTGATTCTTTCAACTGCGCTTAGGGAAGTTGCTTCTCTTTGATCCCTTACATCCCGCGGAGTGTCGGACACTATGCGAAGATCTAAGTCTGCTATTCGTTGCTGTAGTTGTTGGATAGCTTCTGAAAGATACTCTACTTGATGTGTGACTCGGTATTCTGCTTATGGTTCTAATCTTGTCACAGAGCGAAGTGCTCTGTTGACTGCTTCTTTCACTTCGAGTTGCTCTACGAGTAACTGTTCCTTTTCTTGCTGAATCTTTGCTTTCTCCTTTTCAAACTTCATCTGGAGAGAAAAATTCTCCTTCTCTGCAAGTCAACGTTGTTCTATGAGTATTCCTTGCACTTTCTTTAGGGCCTGGGTGGCTTGTTTTGTTTCTTCTTATGCTCGACGAAGGTGAGCTTCGGTTGCATCTGCTAGTCGACAGATTGGGATGGCTCATCTCCCAACTCTAGTTATCCTGATGGAAGGGGCACAGTGGACACTGTGCAACTGGACTGAAGGGCCTGCTGTGCCCCTCAGAGTTCAACCTCAATTCTGTCGTACATTTCCTCTTTCTTGGCTTCTTGTTTCTCCACAATTTCCTACGAGGCATCGTTTAGGGCTGCTATGATGAAGTCAAAATCATTGGTAGTGAGTACAGTCTGCATCTTGGTCATGGTGGCTCTGGATTTCTTTCGGGAATAAGGTTTCAAGGGAGAAACCTTCCTCTTCTTCAGGGGATCGGTCTCATCTCTAGGTGGTGTTACTTCGCCTTGTTTCTGTTCAACTTCTTTTCCATTTATCTCTTCTACTTTGTCATCACCCCCTCGGTCAGGTGATACTGAAGTAGTCTTTCCTGAGGCGCTGCTTAAGTATTGGACCTCTTCGGTCTTCTTCTTTCTGTTGTGTTCAGGTGTATCATGTTCTTTGTGCATGGTCTCTGGACTATCAGGGTCAGACATCTCTGCAGGGTCTGCGGGAATAAGGAGGTCTACCGAAAAGTCCTTAGTGATCTCCTCAAGGTCCTCTTTCGTGAGCTTGTAGTACGACTGAAGATCCTCCTTATGCTCGTCTGCTTACGCTGTAATCTAGATGAAGTGCTGATCTGGGCGGAACTTCATCAGGGGTCAGAGTCTTTGTAGGGTGTTTGGAGTCATGTGAGATTCATCTTCGATGGCTCTCTTCAACTGGAGGTAATATGTGTGAAAAATAACGTTCGAATGCCACTGTTTTCTCATATCGCCCGAGTACCAAAGTGTGGTGAACTTCACAGCAAGTGGCTCGAATGGCTCGATGTCCGGGAAGGTCGCACCTTCCGACATTTCCCAAGAAACAAACTCGATGAAGATCAGGAGCCAGCTAAAATGGAATTCATATCCCTGATCCTATGCTTCGCGATAGTCTAGTTCAAGCTTATTAACTAAGTACTTCACCCAGTTCATTTGTAGACCTTCCACACACTTCCCTGCAAGGTCAACGACAAAACCTGTGACCTTTGTGGGTTTGTTATTTCATACTAGCTTTCCTACAATTATTTGACATGATAGGCACACTGCGCCATTGTGGATGGAAGCTACCTTGTAGCCTTGCATCCCCTTCTCAACATCGTCGTATGTATCCTTGATATTTTGTGCTAGTGTGCGATCTATGGATTTTCCTGGTTAGAAGTCCTATGGATCAGGTCCTTGCATACTCAATCCTATGATCCTATGGATCAACGTCAAATAGACTGTGATACAACGGTCAATCCATAAGTAGCCTCCATGGTAACATGAAAGTAATAGCTTGACACATGCATTAACTTCCTGGTGGCTTTCGAAGTGTGGGATTTTGATTACATTCAACAGGGTGGACTGCGCGAGGTTCATCGTCCACGGCTGGGGGATTATCTTCAAATTATTCCCTTTCATCTTGGTCAAGTATTTGTATGGGGAAAGCATGCTATGGTTCTTGTGATATTCGAGGTTGAATTCAGTGAACTTCAACGCTGTGATCTTGTCCTGCTATGCTCTTACTGTGCATATCCCCTTCGGGAGGTACGCAGTAACCATGGTGTACTCAAAATCTCTTGTCACACTATCTCGACTCACCGCGCCATCCAAGGGCAGGATGTAATTGGGCAATATGGTCGGGATTAGATTTTCATTTTCTAGGTCATCTCTGTGCTTGGTTCTCTTCTCTGCTGTTGGTCGGGATGGCCCAGATCCGCAAGCAGTCGATGGAGAGGCTTGCACTCCTCTCGTCGACGATGCTTGTACACCCACATACATTACTCTTTCAGACATTACTCTTTCAGTCATGAGGTCAATGAGTACCTCCTTCACAGAATCTTCAACTACGCTAAGTTCTTCGGATATACACGCTCGTGGTTGAATCTCTCAAGTTTGAAGAGTAACTAGTCAATTCAACGAGACATATGGTGATAGCGTGATGATCACTGTGCAGAATCAACTAATCTGCAGGCTCAGATTCATAGTTAGAGAAAGTTTTCTCGGTGCAAGATTCGATGGAATAAATAGATAACGAAGCAACAAACCTCTCCAACGGGCGAGAATCCTCCATTAACTCAGTTCTGTACGTTACGACGCGGTCCCAATGGTCTAGTGGCGATATTTCTGACCATAAATGCCTTTCTACCCATTCGGGATGTCGGTCTAATGGTTATACTATTCCCAATGGCTATATTGCTTCACCATGGCGAAGTGCCATGTGACGTTGTTTTGATATCTCGACGAAGTTCTCATTTTTAAAATTTTCCCTTTGTGAAGTTCCCTCTGAACCCTTCTGTAACTTTTCGATCTTTGCTCTCTTCTTGCTGAGCTTTCGAGCCTTCTTTCCGGTGAGCTTCATCTCGTTATTCCTCTTTCAATTTCGATTCTTGTCTTCTTTTGGCATAGTAACTTCGCATTGTTGATATTATTTCCTAAGATGCAAGGGTAATACTTCTTCTCTATCTGGGATAGGTACTTTAGTCTTCTGCAAATCTTCTTGTGTTCTTGCAACTTTGACATCCAAGTTTCTGGTTCTAAGTAGCTTCAGTTTGTTTTGTTTTTCTTCAATTAGCTGTGCGATCCNGGTGAGCTTCATCTCGTTATTCCTCTTTCAATTTCGATTCTTGTCTTCTTTTGGCATAGTAACTTCGCATTGTTGAGATTATTTCCTAAGATTCAAGGGTAATACTTCTTCTCTATCTGGGATAGGTACTTTAGTCTTCTGCAAATCTTCTTGTGTTCTTGCAACTTTGACATCCAAGTTTCTGGTTCTAAGTAGCTTCAGTTTGTTTTGTTTTTCTTCAATTAGCTGTGCGATCCTCCTAGTCATGAAATCTTTCAACTCTTGCTTCTTCTGCTCTAAGACTTCTTCTTCCTTCCTTCTGGACTGATCTCTTTCAATCCAAGGTTTTCCTAGTAACATAGAAAATGGGGCGCTATTGTTAATAAATTTAACAACCTCAAAATCTTCCTTTGTCGAAGTTCCATTGGCATTCATAGATATCTGGGTGAGATTTCCACATAGGGTTTTTCGTTTTCCTCTGAATAATCCTATTCCTCCCAATGAAGGAATCATAGTAGGATCCCCTAAAAGTTCACAAGTTCTTTCTGTTATGATATTCATCTATGTTTCCTCATCCAGAACACAGTCAATGTCGAAGTCTCCTATTCTTGATTCAATGCACTCTTTTTATTTGAATATCTATGATAAGATGATATGTCGATGATCATTCAGGGTTTCTTTCATCTGTAGCAATACTTTCTCTGATTCTTTCTGGGGTTCTTCCATAATCTCAGTTTCTGGATCTGCCTTAGGTTTTTCTTGGTTCATATTCATTCTTTCAACCTTAGCAATCATGCTAGGGAAATCCAATACTTCGTGGTCCATAGCTCTACAACAAAGACAACTAGATCTTCTACCAGGGCATTCCTTAACCAAATGTCTCGATCTTCTGCAACTGTAATAAAGGGTTAATCCTCGTTTTCTTTTAAATGATCCCCAACCTTTCCTGTACTGCCCACTAGGATCATAGTAGCTAACCTGCAAAAAATTATTTCTAGGATCCTGCATCCATTTGTTAGTCCAAACATTCTCTCTATGCATAGGTATAACATATCTTTCATTATTCTTATCAGATCTGCTCATATCAAATCTTCTTTCATCTATCAGTACCCTATTTTTCAAGCTAGGACAAATATTATCAAACATACTTAGATCCATACTTTAGAAACAAAAATTTCCGCTAATCTTATCTTCAACAGAGCACAAAGATTCCAGATCTAAAAATTTTCACTATTCTTACCTTTATCAGAGCACATAGCTTGCATATCTCACCTCTTTAAGAAAAAAATCTCACTTTTACCTTTCTCAAAGCACAAAGCTTTCAGATCTTATCTCTTTTCTTCAGATCCGACCCTTCTTCTTGGCACAGAGCTTCATAAACCAAGTAGAATATTGCGCACTGGAGCCACAGATCTACGCACAGAGATTTCACAATTTCAGGTTAGATCTTTGCACAAAGATTCTTTTTCCTTAGTTCCCAACAATCACAGTTTCAGTCCCGACAACAAAACCATTTGTTGGAGCAGGGGCAAACCCAGGGTTCAACGGTACAACAACGCACCAACAAAATGATAACTACCGACCCTTTCGAAAACACCTGCGAAGCAGATGAAGTCTCACCCGAGTTAGAGGCAGGGGTGGTTGCAGGACTCCAGTGTCTGCAACCTTAGCTAGGACACAGATCTGTGACTGTAACACCTTAATAGGGCACTTAACAGTTATAGTTCAACAATATCCAGTCTTAGTTTACAATGCAGTTAAACCCTAATTACAGAGCATTGCATTATTTAATCAGATCTACTATATTCAAGCACTAAGCACATCCACATAGGCCATATCTAGTATTCATCCATACTATTAAGCACATAGCATTAACATATCTATCTACCATTCATCTATATCAAATAACTAAGAAAGTTAACATATAAACACATCAATAAATCACACAAAGCAGAGAAACACAACATGTACGTGGTTCAACCCCACCCTGGGGCTATGTCCACCAACTCTTCATATTCTTTATTAGCTTCTTCCATCAGTTACATGCACATAGCCATAAAAACCCTACCCAACAGAGGACAGGATATTTGCGCACCTCGCTAGATCCTCCTTCCCCGGGCTAGGTTACAACACTAAGCCTCTTCTCAATCTCTTACACTTGCTTGCACTGAGCTCTGCAAGCCTCATACAGTATGCACAAAATCAATCTCCACTCAACACTTATCACTTTCGATCACATAGATCGAACTTCAACACTTAGCACACTGGCCTCTTCTTACATCGCCTAGCTACTTATTTATACATTACAAAATAGGCATAAGCATGGGTAAACCCATGAGCCGACATTCCCATACCCGTTACATAATCCTGAATCCCAAAAAGTGCCCTAAAAGGGGCCTAGATCTCGCAATCTCCACTTCGTCTTGCGCTCCGCCTTCAACAGCTTGTCGAAGTCCCAAAAATAGGTTAAACCTGACCAAGGATCCTCAATACTTGGTCAAGGGCCAACAAGAATAATAAAAAAATGGACATAATAAGAAGATTTTTTTTGAACTATTATAATTTCGTTGCATAGCCCATAATCTCACATTCGTTACGCATTTTTTGGATTCAAAATCTGAGTTTGTATGCTCAAGATATCCAAGTTTTAGCCTAATCGGCAAAAAACACTTCTTCCATGTGGAACAAAGTCAATTTTTCTTGGAACTACGTCCAATTCTTGGATGTTTTGAACCATCACTAACTATATTGGAACACATATCATCTTGGAATTTATCATATTTTCTTCTCTTTGAACCACATACATATTATCTTGAATCTCATATTCTTGGAGTTAAACTCTTATTTTCTTGGAACCCTTTTAGTCCCATATTAGAAATTTTTGGGATTTCTCCCTTACTTACTTACCACTGCAGGGTCTCACCACCTCGTGATTCCCTTACCTTCCTTATATCTCCCTTCCATCTCCTCGTCCATATTCTTCAGTTGACTTAGTCTTATTTTTGAAATTACCCAACCCTCACTCCACTCCACTTTCCTCTCCCCTCACTCCCCCCTGTGTCACCCTACCTCACCTTTTCCCTCCACCACCCACATCCCCCCTCCCACTCTACTCTCACCTAAATCCTTTCTCTTTCCACATTCCCTTCCTTAACCATTGAATTCTTAATTTATGACAAGTGGAAACTCTATTAACCAATGGAACAATTACACATGACATCTCTATGAACCAGTGGGAGCATGACACATGGCAGGAGATGAAACCATGAAAAATGGTAACCAACCGTATGGTGACATTTGGAATATCATGGTAACCTACAAAAAAATACACGTGGCGATGATGTGGACTTTTGACTCATCATTGACTCATCACTGACTAGATGATGATTGGGTACCTGTTGGAGGATGACTAGGAAATTAAAATATTTAATTGTTTAACTAATTTTCTAAGGGGTCAAATATCTTAGTTTCTACAGTATTTGCATGCTTCACATGAAAAACATGCTAAATTTTTTAACATAAACATCTTACTCTCAAAAAATCCCATGCATGTGGAATATACATTTTGAAGAAAAAGTCGAAATTTGAAAGGAGGAAGACAAATTAAGATCAAGGGCCTAGATTGCCCCATGAAATTTAAACAACGATTGATGAGTCTTGATGTTCTAAAGGCCATATATTGAGATATGGGAGTCAAATTTGTGCAAACCAAACCTTGTTGGAAAGGTAACTCAACAAGGAAAATGATGGAACAAATTTCAAGGGCTGAAATTGGCCATAATTTTCTTAGAAATTGAAAGAGCAGTCAACAATATTTTTATGCTTTGCTGAGAAATCTGCTTTACACCTCGACTTCACGAGCTCATATCTTGAAATATCGTCTAGGGGGACTTGTTGGAAATATAGGATGATGAGGATTACATATAAATTGGTTTCCATGGCCGAGAAATTGAATATTACACCCAGAAAATCAAAATACAATCCTCTTTTTTAAAAGACAGTAAATTAAATTTTTTGCAAAATAAAAGTTTTTATTTTTATTTTTATTTTTATTAAATATGAAAAGGCCCATTAAAATATATGAATGCTAATGATACAAATTCATTAATGATACTTTACTGAGTATTAATTAAATTTCTTATTCCAAGAAAGAGAAAGCTCTAACTACTCAAGAAGTTAGAAGAGTTGGTTTTAAAAAGCAAGAAACGACTTCATCAAAGGGTTAGAGAAGGTTGTATTATCAAAGCAAGAGATCAAAATAGAAAGGTCCAACCATCAAAATGTATCCAATATTCGTATCAACAAAAAAATATTTCGATCTTCTCCATTCTTCTTCTTCTACACTAATTTCTCAAGGCTTTTTGTTTGTATTTCTGAAATTAACAGAAGGCTAAGTTCTTGAGTGTTCTTCTTGTAATCTTCCAAGGATTTTCTAATATAATCATGAAGTATTTACAACCTTATTTTTTACTATCATATGTAATCCATGATTGTTTATTGGATTCATGGGAATTTAGCCCTTGTTTAACAAGCTTTATTTATGAGTCACTTGTCAATTGGTTTACAAATATTTTGTGTATTGATGAATATATTTTTTGAATAAAATTCCACAGAAAACTACTTCGGGGTTTTACTTTAATGATTTCTCAGATATTTGGATCTATGAGGATAGGATTTTTGAAGTATTCCCATCAAATTATTTCCAATTATGAATGTAAAACTTATTTAAATTTCTTTGAAATAATCAATATTATTTCCTCCTATTTATTGTGAAGAGATATGAATGCATCCACTACTTGTATGTGATTTAGAGGGTTGTATATATGATATTGATCACACAAATATTTTTATATTGAAGCCTTTCTTAAATATTTCATTGTAAAGAATTTACTTTTTGCATTTAAAGATCATACCTGACTATTAAGAACCATTCCATGTATAAATCAAAGTAATAAAGATCTAGGGTTTTGTATCTAGCATTCTCATTAATCCAAGATATTCAAGATATATATTTCAACCAAAGAGAAGTACCAACTCCATAAAAATGCAGGGGGATTCATATCCTTCTGAGGTTGTTGTTTCAATCTTAATTGATTCAAACATCAACATTTTTTGCGACTCCACTGGGGAATGAATTGTTTTCAAGAAATATGATGCTTCTAGAATAAGATATTATTGGAAGACTAGACATAGTTTGGTTGAAATTTTGAAAAAATATCAAGAGATAGATTCAAGATGAATTGGGTTTTTGAAAACCTTGTTCAAAAATCATTACATGGCCTTGAAGACATATTGTTGAAGTTGCAGTCACAAATCAGTTGTGAAAATTTCAATAGAGCCAAAGAATCATTCAAGATTTAGGAGGATGATCTCCCTAGTGACTCCATCATTGAAAATCAAGAAAGATGCCCATGTGAATTCACTATTAAGGATCCCAGAATTTAAGTAAGATCAATATGAAGACTCCTCCAAGGAATTTATTTCATGCTATCAAGATATTTTTCCTTCTCCACCAAGCCCAACAAGAGTTGTTCAATGTACAATAAAGAGAGAAGGTATCAAAATAAAGAAACAATTGCATAGAAGTCCACTCAATTTGCAAGGAGAAGTTCAACCCTTGCCAGATATTTCCATGGACAAGTTTCCCATATTCTTCGGGAATACTTCAGAGGATGCAAAGAAACATTTGATTAAGTTTGACAGTGCTAGTGAAAATTTTAATGTGGCTGAAAATGATGTTGCATGTCGTCTTTTCATCTTAAATCTAAATGAAGATGCTAGTGAATGGTTTTATTCATTGCTTCCTGAAACCATCATTTGTTGGGATGTATTAGAAAATTAATTCGTGGATAAATATATTCCAAGAAAAAATCCATATTCTCTTTTCTTGAAGTTGGTTGAAACCCATATGAACGAGCAAGAGACATTCAAATATTTCACTTTCAAATTCATGGAATTTCTTTATGAGATTCCTCAAGAAATGTTTCCAAACGATGTCATCATTTTCAATTGTTATGAAAATGCTTTTCCTGTGAATCTAAAATTTCTATTGAAGCAAGAGGGAAAGTGTGGTTGGAAAGAATTAACGCATCAAGCCCAAGTTATTGAAATAAATGTTCTTGAAACCAGTGATAATATATTAAACTTGCCAATATTTTTTCAAGACAAAAGAGGAATGTATATAGAAGAAACTTTTTGATGAAAGATGTGATTTTTTTTCAAATATTTTTCTTGAAACTGAAAATGAGAGCACTAAAGTTTCAATTCAAGAAGAATACTATCCTCTACATTCTCCATTATAAGGGAATTTCAACCTCTCATGTGCTCAATTTGAGAACAATGATCATAATGAGTTCAAATATGAACACGAGGATTTCATTCAATGTAATCATGATGAAAATATTGCAACAAATTATCAAATGGAACAACCAGTTTATATAAATCCATAAGAACAATGTCTAAATTGGATGCACATAAATATTGGTAAGAGTTGTCACTTTATGTCAGACTTTTATGATGTTTGTTTTTAGCTAGAAAAATCTCCTTCTATTAAATGATAACTAAAATGTACAAAATAGTTGAGTTGATGCCTATGCCACCAATAAAGGAGACCAACTTAGGCATCAGAGTCCAAGCAAAAAAAATGGCTATGCCTAAAGCATATGTCTTGCCAATATTAAGTTTGTACATACTTGAAAAGAGAAAAAGATGTTGAACTGTACTATATAAGAAGAAAGACAAAAAAATTCAAACCTGAGGGGCATCACTATCATCTGGGTGTTGGATGGAGGAGGTCCAAGGAGGAATAATGACACTCTGTTGAACTCCAAAAAGTTGGCTTCATAGGTATTCAATTCTGGCAAACATTATTTCCTGTCTGAAGGTAATTTCAGTCAAATCTCTATGAATTTCAAAGAGGAGTTGGAGGTGGTCCTTTGTTAAGAGTGTTGGTTTTCTATATAATCTTCTATTGGTCTTGAGGTTTCCTTATGGGGTATTCTAATTCTAATTGGCCCTCATAGATTAACCCTGGTTCAGATTCAACAATCTTCCCAAAACAATCCCTTTAAAACTATCGACCCCTCTGGTAAACCAGAAGGCAACACAACACATAGAGTGTACTGCGCAGTCTCACCCGAGATAGCTCTATGGGTGGCTGCAATACTCAAGTGTTTGCAACCTAAGACTAAGAGAGATATGTGGTTGTGCACCGCAAACTTTATTAATTCAATCTAACATCTAGTTATAACATTCATTCTATGCATGCCACAATGTGTGTCAACTACTCATCAACTATGAATCATCAAAATGTACCAACATCATCAACTATACACTTCATGTATGTGCCAACTCATCAACTACTTGTCTCAACCATGTACCCAACATGTACCTCAACCAAAATCCCTCATCAATTTCATCATCCAAATATGATTTGTAACACTGTAATAGACCTGGTGTATATGATCACATACCTGCAAACCTTAACTTTAACAACAAGAGACTAGCATTTTCATCAAACTTTTCTTTAGTCTCACATGACTAGTTTTGGATTAGTCAACAACCCTAACTTGAAATAATCATACTATGTACCTGCAATGAGTAAATATATGAAACTGATACACATTGTTCTTTAGTGTATTTTATGCAATTCCTCCAGGTGTCACTACTTGAAACCTCTCAGAAAAGGAGTTATAGAAAAAATGGCATACCTTGTTGAATTCTCGATTATTCTAGAGAGAGACCTTGTAGAGCGTGCCCCGCACAGAATATTTGTTGAATCAATCTAAAAATGTTATACAACATAATACAGAGTTTACTCTAACCAACACATTTTTTCTTACTGAATTTGGATCTATTATGAAGAAGTTATGACGTTTTTTTCCCGAAACACCTGTTTTAGACTAGTTTCAAGACTAGCCACAAACCCTATTTTCTACGGAGTGTAACTTAGAAAGCATCATCAAAAGAATTTATCCTCCCTTGAATTTGAGCCTTCTTCTTTTCACCTTCCTTCTGAAATTCAACTTAGATATCCTTTTGTTACCTCAGACACCTATAGATATTCAATATGCTCAAGTGTGATGTGAAATGAGAAAGCCTTGCCTCTTATTTATACTCTCCATATTCTAGATCACTTAACCCATTTCTAGGTCACTTAACCCATTTATAGGTCACTTAACCTATTTTCCTCATTTTTAGGGTTAACCACTTTCCATAATTAGAAAGTTCTCCATTATTTTATGATTTAAATATTCCTCCTTGACTTTGTCACCTCACTTTATCATTTAAATAATCTTCTTTGATTTTGTCACTTCACTTTATTATTTAAATATTCCTTCTTGACTTTGTCACTTTACTTTATCATTTAAATAACAATTTCTTCTTTGCAAGCTCTTTGACCTCTTTGACCTTTTGGGGCTTCAAGCCAACATATGAGGGTCCTCCAACTTCATAAGGCCACAACTCTCAAATCGTGAGGAGTTATGTGACGTTCCACATACCACCAGAAATGACATGACATGTACTATCCATATAGAATAGTATTACTTTCAAATATATTAAAACTCATACCATTATACATGAAACAACCTTGGGTCCATTACCCAAACCTTTGTGCTACCAGAATTCGCTACCAGACTTTCTTCAAGGGTTGACATCAATGACAACCAACCTTAATCAACATGGGCTACGTCCACAAAGAGATGGCTCTCAAGATTTTATTATGGTTCAGAAATATGTCACACCGCACGTGTTTACATTCTTATATCTCACTCTCCTCAACATGCTCTTGATCCCTATGAGGCTGACTAGATGGCACCAGGCTCCTAATCTTGCGATCTAACCCTCGGGATTGAGTCGTTCACTCCTTCCTTAGCTCACCAACTTAATGAATCATACAATTATTACAATTATCTTCCTCTTTGTTGGGGATCTCTTCTTCATCTATATCTCTCCTCTCTCCTGACTCCCTTATGTCACACAAGTACTACTTATTTATATCCTTGGCTCACCAGCCATTACAATACATTACAAAAAACCTAACCCTAATGTCGTTAGGTATTCCTTGCATGCGCACTTCACCTGCTTCTCTTACATGTGTTTCTTTTAATTCTAGCTGTCTGTTTCCTCTTGCATGCTTCTCCTCCACAAATATCCTTTCTCTTTGACTAGGTCTGCATCCAACAGGCCCCCAACACTGACATGTGGCTCTTCCCGAGCCAACTAAACCTTGTGCGCTTCTTCGATCTCTCCTGCGAGAGCCTGTAACTTATCTGTGAGTTCCTTTGCTTGCATTTGAGCCTGCATAGTCTTCTCCTTGAGTGCATCTAATATTTGCACTGCAATCTCGTCGTTGATCATCTCTGCACACTCTGCATGAGTTTGTGCCATGTTCTTCTTTGCATCTTCCACTTGCGCAATGACTTTCGTTGCTCGCTCTTGGAGCGGTTCCATTTGAGCTTAGTGCTCCTTCTTCTATGTCTGTGCGACTATGAGTTATGCCTACAACTTCTTCATATCCTGTGCCCCTTTAACGCACTCTGTGATCAACATTGTATTTTTCCTCTGATTGAGGTCCTAGATAGTTGTGCTTATCCTTTCTTCTTCATGGTTCCACTGTTGGACCTGTTGATCCTATTCCAACTTCGTCCATAGTTGTGTTGCTTTCTCGAAAAAGTCGGCCGTTGCATTGACTTGTCGCTCCATATCCTCTATCTGCGTTGTTTCTTCCTTCTTCCTTTGCTCCTTCACCTCTGGCGAAGTGGTAGGTATGATTTGTTCCCGGAGGTGCTCGATATCCTTCCTTTATTGATCGATTGTATACACAATCTGATCAATCTTCTACATTGCTATGAGCTCTGCTGTTTTTGCGATTTTTGGATTTTTCTCATATGCTATCGCCAATCCTTGTTCCATCCTATCCGTGCAGTCTTTCTCATATTTGGTCTCGATCTTGACCTGCTCAAGGACCATTTCAAACTCCTCCCTGTTGTCCTTTGTCTGCTGTGATTCTGTTGCGTTTATGCATGCACATGATTGTACCTCTTGCGCGATGCTGACTTGCAGTTTGTACAAGTCCTTGGTTGGTATGCGCATCATTACCAACTGTATTTGGGCCAAATCCTTGAAGGGTGTCTAACCTAAAATTTCATCCATGCAAAACATGTTGGGTGTGACGTGAAATGTCGAGCTCAACTGTGTTTTCATTTGGATCATGTCCTACTCGCTCAATCGAGCCTTCACTCATGTTTGTGATGCTGATGGGACTATTTATATGCCTCCATCGACCCCCTGTGTTTCTCTGAGTTGCTGGAGGAGATTCCTCATGTCTTTCAACTCCTCTTGAATCTTTCCCTTTGGCGCTAAGAATCCTCAAAATCCTCCATTGTTTGATCCTAGACCATTTGGGCCACAAGGTCCATGTCGTCCTTTGTGATCGTGTATTCTGGTGGAGTTATGTGCGCCTTAGATTTCTTGCGCACACCCCATGTTTGTATGAATGGCATCTTGGTCTGGCCTTGCTCCTAATAAGTAGCACTTGATGTGGTTCCCTGTGCTATCTCGGTCTGTTTCTCATTTTCCTGTGGCGCTCGGGTGTTGTTCTTCTTCCCTGCTCAAGTACCTGTCTTAGACACACCCCCCTTTCTTTTGTTGCACCGGGTTCTGACCTGTCCTTGGCTTGTTGGGAATCATTTTTTCTTATATGTGTGTCTATTCATTTCATGCCTTTGCATCCTTATCTGCAGGCATCTCTTGATTCAGGACTAGAATCCTCCAGTCATCATTCCAATCCTTGATGGCCATTTCTACGTCCTCTTTTGAGACGCAGTACCACATTTGTAGCCATTGGTTGTCGGGATCCTTCTGTGCTTGGATCCACATTGTATGCCTGGTTTCTTTGAAGTTGGATATGCCCTGATACTATGCGATCACCTTTGGTGTAATCCGCCAAGTGTTGGTGATGCTTTCCTGCAAGTCATTGTAATATCCTTCGAACATGCCTGCATTCACCCTTTTGTTCTTGAGGTATTGAGTGGTCCCCAATGATAGGTATCGCGTTGCATGGAAAGGAATGGATATCGTGGAAAAGAATGAATACTTAGGATCCTTCCATCTGACCAAGGTGATCAGGATGAGTAGCCACGAATAGTGAAATTCTGTCCCTGAGTCCTGCGCGTCCTTGTAGTCTTCGAGGAACAGATTCAATAAATACGGGGCCCAGCTGAGTGTGGTGCCCTCCGCACACTGTTCTGCAGGTGTGATAACCCCAGAAGGGACTTCCTCCTTGAGAAATTTCCTGAGTAACTTGCATGCCATGATTTTTGTGGCCATCCTTGTCACTGCATCACTAATACGCTTGATTATGATTCCGCGCGATCCCCTTTCTGTACCATACTTATTCTTCATTTCCTCGACGAGTGCCTTATCCTTTGTCTTGTCATCAAGGAACTGCGCGGGTGTCTCCCCCCATGATGGAAACCCTGTGATGTATGCAATGAGCTCTACGTCTATTGAGACGATCTGTTCCAGCCATAGGTATAATCCGTGGGTGATTTCCATCAATTGCTTGACGTGGTTGTTTGCGTCTTGGCCCCTCCCAAAGTGTGGGATGTCCAACATGCCTAGAATATCGGTTTTGGATAGTCCAGATTCCCACTAGATTGGTTGGTTAATTGGCTCACCAAAGGGTCCTACACCCACATTTTCCAGGTAAACTTTCTTGGAAAACTCTAGGAACTTGTCCATGTCAGTCACATCATGGTATGAGTACTGCAATTTCTCCACATGGCCTAACATGTTGTCTATGATATGTACCCCTTCTGGATTGCATGACAATACTATGGCTATGGAGGCCTTCTTGTGCGGTGTTCTTGGTATTGGCTATTTTCCCTTCCACTGTGGTGGATGACTCGAGGTTCTACCCTCCATTAATCTCTCTTTTGCATACTCATTTTCTCGGCCAGTGACATCTTCCATTGTGCCCTCCTATGGCTGTTCTGGCATGGTTGTCTGTGACCTTTCTGGTGTGATCGTTTCTACCTGGTTTGGGATCGTCCTATTGACTCGCAGGGCTTCTTTAGGGTTTTTGGGGTGCAAATGATTTCCTACGTGCTCAACCTATTGGCCCTGTCCCCCTTATGGCACATCAATGTCCATTCCCATGGGTGCATTCTGCTGGGTTTCCTCCACTATTGGGGTGGGGCTTCTTGGTGTCATATCAGGTGATGGGATTTCGTTCATGTTGATGACTTCTGGAGGCTGAGGTGGTTGTTGTTCGCTTCCCTGTGGCTGAGGTGGTGGTCTGACATTGCTTCGAGTTCGTCTACAAGTCTCTCTCGACTCTCCCAGTTTGGGTGGTGCCATGGTGTTAAGGATGTTGTCTGTCGAACTTAGTGGCCTCTGTAACCTCTGCAGACTTTTCTGTCTTCTCTGTATACTCTATCGGTCTATGATTTTCTCAATTTCACAATAACCATTTAAATCCTGGCGTCCTTCCCTTATATAGAAATTAGGTGAAACTTCTTGGAGACTTTACCCAAATTGTGTTTTAATTGCACTGGAGCTTCCCGCACACTTTCCATTGAAGTCCCTTACCGTCTCCAGTTGGCATGATTAATGCGGCATCTCGTCAATCATTTTTGTCATTAAGTTTGATAGACATCATCCATTGGCGGTTATTTGTCGTACCCGCCAGCCCCCCTGCTTTCCTTTGTTTAGTGACCATTGGTCCTTTCTCCATCGTGCTAGCATTTCCGAGTGCATGTGCTCATTCGCTTTTTTCGGTGCACTACACCTTTGTTGTTATCTTTTGATGTCCGGCTCGATAACCCCTCTATTTTTTTTTTTTCAAGTGCCAGGAGGTCAACTATCCCTATACAACTTCAGTCGACTCCCATTGGTCATCCCTATGAGTTCTGTTCCTCCTAAATCCTTCAGCTGTACAACTCCCCCATATGTGACAATATTTACTTCATATGGTACTAACCAATGAATTATTAGTTTTCCTAGGTGCTGAAGGGATTTACTGTCATATACCAAGACTAAGTCTCTTTCCTTGAAATATTTTCTCTTGATATGTCTGTCATGCTAAGGTTTGTTCCTTTCTTTCTGTAGTTCTTGGTGAAACCCTGCTAGAATCCTGTCTTCCTCCATGATCATCAGTTGATTTATCCTTTCCTGTACTGCTCCTCATTCTTTCATGCTTGTAATTGCTGCTACGCGGAGACTAGGTACCAAAAATTCTAATGGCACCACTGCTTCTTGTCCATACAACAATCTGAACGGTGTCTGTCCTATCAATTTTTTTCATGTGGTCCTGTACGCCCATGGTACTATTGGTATCTTCAAGTCCCAATCATCCCTATTAATGTTGCAAATCTTCGTCAATGCATTTTCAAGGATTTTTTTAAAGGCTTCCACCATTCCATTTGATTGAAGATGATATGGTGTACTCTTTTGATGATAAACTTCAAACTCCTCAGTCATAGCCTAAATAGTGTTGTTGATAAAGTGAGTGCCTTGGTCACTCATCAAAATCCTTGGGATGCCAAATCTAGTGATGACTTGCTCAGACATGAAGTGTGCTCTTGTCTCTATGATTGTTATTGGACTAATTGGTAAGTGTAGACACAAAAAAATCTCCCTAACTTCCATAGGAAACTAGAACAAAACAAGACAAAATACACACTTCACCTTTAACTTCATTGTCATATAAACTAGTTTAGAGAGGTACAAGTGACATACCTTTTAAACGATGCTTGATCCTCGCTAGTGTCATCCTTGTAGATCCTTATTTGAGTTTGCAGAATGGTGAGTCTGTCTAAGAAGCACAAACTAACAAAGAGGGAAAACAAAGATATATATATTCCAACAAATTCTATGTATAAGATCAAGGAGTTAAACAATAAAAGTTAAGACACCTTTATAGGGAAGAAAGTATTGTCGCATTATATTAAATGAAAAGTGGAGAATACAACCCATGCCTTGATGTTGCAAGGTCCCCTTTCAATGGCTCTTTTCTCCAACACACACACTTTTTCTCCAATTCCTTTGATGAAGAAGATCCACAATTTGACTTAAAGAACTAAAGCAAATCTCTCAAGCATAATCTGTAGTAGAACCCTTCATGCGTATGAAAGTCTTAGCCTATTCAAACTTAGCCTTTTCCATGAGATATCCCTCTTTATATAGTGTGAAAGAGATATGGATGAGGATATTGGGATGATCCCACTAAATTAGAGAAGCGAGTAAGATCCAAACCGATCTGAGGCCACATCATCTTCTAGAAGATTCCCTTCTAGAGCATTCATGAATTTTGACTTTTCCTTTGCTTAAGCATTGTTGCAACCTATGTACAAGCAACATGCAACGACGTCACAGTCCAGTTTTAGTGTAGAGTGTGACGATCATGCATCGTCGCACCCCATGCATACAACAGGGTGTGACGATCTTCCTTGTTATAGTTTTTGAAAGAGGAAATAAAACCACTTTTCTCATGGAGAAAGTATCTTTTAATATTTTCAGGGAACATGAGCACATGTTTTCAGTTGATCACTAAGGTGACCAAAATAATGTGTAACATAATGCCCCCCAAAGTAGGAAGCTGGAACTTATGACAACTGAAATACTTTGTAGAATGTGTGTGTCGAAAACAAGGAGTGCATCAATCGGGAACCTGCAAACAATCAAGCATGTTCATAATAATATACCATCTTCTGAGGTAGGCATTTCCATGCTCAGACTACAAGTGACTCTAATAATAAGTGTCAAGTGAGTCATGGACACTAAACATACACTATGGATCCATGTCATCATGATTCATCATAGCCACTAGGAATACATTGTGGATCTATGCTCTAAAAGAATTCAAATTCGGACATAGCCACAAGACATACACAATGGATCTATGTGTCAGTACAAACTTATGAATACTCCGTCACAACTTGGACCAAGATGATGAAATCCAGGGTCTTCATTTCAATTGTCTCTAAGTACGAATCTAGCCATGTGATGACATATGTTAAAGTTGAACATGGTAGAAACCACTTGATTACCGGTCATTAATGAAAATCGTTAACAAGTGAAAGGGAAATCACCATTGATGTCAATGACTCCCAAGGTACTCTAGTACAATCCAACGAATGTGAATAAATGAGTTGAAGTCGAACACTCGATGGAATATTCCAATCAGGGGTCAATGATGTGAACCCACTGTTGAAAGAGAAGAAACCTACCATTGAGGCATGCATGCTCTAAGGTACTAAATGATTTATAAATCTTGTTCCCAGATAATGAGTTGAAGTCAAAAGGAAAATACTCGTCACAAGAGGGCCTTGATGTATCCCCTATCAATGACATGAAATATATAACAGATTTGAAGTAGATCAGAGTATGAAGTGATTTGGAACTGACTCAGGGAAGGCCGACATGGTAGAAAATTTATAACTGCAGATGTCCGAATTGATAGAAAGCTTGTTTAGGTTGGACATCTCTTTAACATATGGATGACATGACAGTTGTGTTGGTAGCATTGACTCAAGGAGGACCCAATATATGAACTTGTGTATGGTCAAACGAGAGACAAATGGATTTCCCAACCCAGATACAATGATGAAGGGGGGTGTCATGTTCAAGAGTGACTATTACTACCACTAACACAAATACAAAGATACATTTCTTTCCCAATTCCCCCCCACCATTTCTGGTGAGTACCTCTTTATTTTTACACAATCTTGAGGAGGATAACATATGCTTGTAAATGTAAGATCATCCTTCAGACGAGTCCCTCAGAGTATGTTTAACGAACCCTAATAAGGAGTGGTTCGATCCCATATGGGTATTTCGATGTTTGTTTAAAGAGTCCAAAGAGAGAAAACTCAGGGATTTTTCATTTTTAGGGAGTCTGGAAAATACTTAAAGAGAACTCCATCAGGTCCTTTTTCGTAAGTTAGTCTGAAGAGACCGAAAAAGTGATAACCTACCACTCATCATACGTTTTCTTCAAATACTTTTACGAGCGTGAAAAGAACAAGGTTGCTCGGCTATATTTTCATGTTTAGGGAGCTTGAAAAGAGCTTAAAGGATACTCCATAGGTTTTGTTTTTCATATTGCCAATGCGAGTTCAAAAAAACGAAAAAAGACTACTCGATTACATTCTCATGGTTTCACAAGAATGAGAAAGAATTAAGACTGTGCTCATATTTTTTCTTGAAAAATTGTAAAAGGATCTGTACATAAGAAAAATATGCAAAAACAAATAAAAAAGGATGGACCCTTGTTCCAACGTCTCATCCCTAGACCTTTTAATCTACAAAAGTCAACACTTTTCCAAGTTGTTAAGTCTTTAGGGCATGGATAAATTATAAAAATAACATAATTTTGCAAATAAAAAGTGGTAAAAAACAATAAAATACGCCAAAAACACCATTTTACCATTTCATTTGCAAATTTACCAAAATAGTGCTCCAAAACCCTTTTTCTCCCCAAATTTTAACTGTCGATTCTAGAGCGTGTGGTGGATAATTTTCCGAACCGTCTCCGTCAAATAGGTAATCTTATTCTTCTTCATCTTTTCATGGTTTCAATTTTTTTTTCATTGGTCAAATTTGGATGTTGGGTCGTTTTTTTGGGGCTACCTGCGCGTTGAGATCATTGCAGGTCCACTATATTGTGAACTGCGAGGATATTGCATTGTCGCTGGAGACCCCATAGGAAGGGTGCAATGATTCCATTCTACGTGAAAGCATAGCCCTACGATGACCCCAACCAAAAACTTTAAAAGAAAAACATAACTAGCAAAACCCCAAGGAATGAAATTTTTATGTTTCTAATCTTCTTTTAATGTTCCTTGGCAAGATTTCCTTGGTCAAGATGCTCGAGTGGCGTGAGAAAGAGAACGAGGAAGAGGATTATTTTTCTGAGAATGACCTGGGGACAATTATGGCTCTAAGGCAATGTGGGTTACTCAAGTTTTTCAGGATTCAGGGCATGAGAGCCCAGTTGAGGCTACTAGAGTATTTGGTTCACATGTGGGATGTGAACGAACATGCTTTTCGTGTGGGTGTTCATACACTCACAATAGATATAGAGGATATCTATTTTGTGACAGGGTTGTCTCATCATGGTACATGGGTATCACTCACAGGTAGTAGGGGTGGGGGTGAACCTATGGATTACTGTGTTCACCACCATTGTGTGCTAGGTATTGAGAAACATAGTGGAAAGGTAGCCATCAGACATGTTCGAGATTTACCATTGTAGACCATCCTTTACAGTATTACCCACATGGAAGGGAGTGAAGCTCCCCATATGGCTTTGAAAATCCATTTTCAGTATGCAACAGAGTGCATGGAACCCAAAGTCTTCAACTGGTGTGAGGGTGTCCTGAAAAGCATGAAAAAACATCTCACAAAGTGCCGAAATGGTCGGTTGAAAAAATTAGGATACGGGTCCATTTTGGTGTCCTTCTTTCTGGAGAGAGTTTTTGTCCTACGTCTGCAGGTGGAGTGGGATATAACCTCTCCACATGATCCATAGATGAAGAGGTGGGTGGATCTAATGGATCAACATGGTGTTGTTCCCATCGTCAAGTATGACGATGTTTTCTTCCAATGTCCGAGGAATCAACTACTCATGGTGGAAGACTATGCATATGCCAGGATGAATATATGTGGGGATCCAGATCTATCGCTTCTTGATGGATCCCAGTGGGGGGAAATAGGTAAGAAGGAAATTTTTGTTTATATAATGTTTTTGATATTTTAATTATATAAAATGTTTTTTGTGTTATCTATCCAATACTAATCAAGTGCTCTCAACAATGCATATGTGGAGCCTTATCGTCCTCCGGGATCTGTTGGTGAGTTATTTATTTGGTGTGCTGTCTATGTTGTCGTTGATGTCAATTGACTGAGAATGAATAGAGCGGGAAGGGGCCTGAAACATGAAGACGCGAAGTCCCGATTCGTGAAGGAGAGATACGGGAAGTCCCAATTCGCGAAGGAGAGATCTGGACCATTGGATCGATGAATGTCATGGGTTGTCGGATCACTGAGGGTTGTGCATCGTTTATATGGCATGACAAATTTCAGATTTCAAGAGTTCAGACATCAGAGAAAGGAGGAGAGCTAACTTGCGAGTTCATGAAATGAGAAGTCCCGTAGTGCTTGGCCCCAAGTCACAGCCAAGGTCACATCAACGAATAATAAGGGAAGAAGCTAGCATTTATAAGATCTACCTTGGAGATCAGGAGTTGGGAGAATCGAGGTGACTCGCAACAGAAATTACGAAGTGCGAAGTCGTATAGCAATTTTTTGGTTGGCGTGTGGTCATAGTCAGTGGTTATGTGGATAGGAACATTATGCCCAGTGCTTGTTTTCATGTGTAAAGTTCGCGAGGACCTGTGGATCAGAAAGCCTCTACGTGTATAATCTAACGGTGTCGATTAAATCGACAATTTAATCGAAGGATTAAAATTTCACTTCGTGATTGCTTGACCAGTTATGATTGAGTTATACTAACTGAATCATTGTTCTTGGGTGTTTTTGAGATTTGGAGTGTAATGGATTAGGTGATCATGTGTAAAATAAAAAATGCATGTGATAGAGTGGTGTTGGCTATTTTTCTCTATAAAATGAGTTGAACCGTATGTAATGAAAATCACAGTATGAACAGAGTGAGAACAAATTCAGAGATGAATAATAGAAGCGGGATGGAGCAGAAATGGCGAAAAGAGTAGAATGTACAAGAACCTAAGAGCATGAGAAGAATAGAGAAAGAGAATATGGAAAGAGATAACAAGCAAAACTAAGTATGAACAGACCAAAGCAGAGCAGTACTACAGAAAATAAAAGAGAGAACAAGTGGAGCCAAGCATGAACAGACAGAAGCAGAGCAGAATTGCAGAAAAGAGAAGAAATGGTAAGAATTGACATATCTGTATTGTTGCAAGGTATTATTCAAGCAAAGATATATAAACAGGGTGGTAGGGTGGTGTGAGGGAGGACTGTGGTCCTCTGTTATTCAAGTTGGTGCTTGAATACTGGGAGTTGTATCTTCCATGTAGTTGTGGCTAGAAAATAGGGTGACAGGGTGGTACTAGGAAAAATGAGGAGTTTTCTGTTTGCAAGTTGGGGCTTGTATAAGTGGAAGTAGGTTCTCTCATCCAGTTGGTGCTGGAGATCATAAGGAGAAAATATGATTCTTTCTAGTGGGTGCTAGAGAAACTTGAGGGTTGGTGCTCTCTACAAGTTGCATCTTGTTAAAGAAGATATTTTGAGTTGGTGCTCAAATATAGATGATGTACATAACATAAAATATTGTCTATCATTCCAAGAAGAAGAGGGTTTCTCCCTTTATGGGTTTCCTCATGAATATCTATCTTTGTGTATATCATATGTGTGATTGATGTTTATAATTGATGTTGTTCATGTCTTGCATCATCTTGATGATCACTTGGAGAAGATTAATAATATTTTAATAGGCATAAGATTGTTTAAGCCCAGTAACAACTGATTCACACCTCGCACCCCCCTGTCTCAGTTGTCTTAGTAATTTCAACATTTGGTATTAGAGCGGGTTCCTTTTATTTAAAGGTAGATCTGTAAGATTAAAAATGACAAATCATGAAGGGACTTCAACCAATAAGTCTCCTCTGTTTGATGGAACAAATTTTTCTTTCTGGAAAGTTAGAATGAGAACATACATTATGGCCTTAGGTGCTGCACGTTGGAAAGTTTCCCCTGCATTCATGATACCGAATGGAATTTTGGGATACATGAGTGTACCCCAAGGAGTGGTAAATATTATTGTAGCCTGAAAACCCATCAATAATTGAAATCCTTACTGAGCATGTCACACTTTGCAAGATATGTTCCATTTTTGGTAAGGGGTAGTTGTCTTTTTTGGAACACCTATTTAAGTTCCTGAAGTCCACACAAATCCTGATCTCACCATTCTTCTTTCTTACAGGGACAAAATTATCTATCTAATCAGAATACCTCATAGGTATAATTATCTAGGCATCAAGCAGTTTTTAAACCTCTTTTTCCATAATGGGAAATAACATGGGGTTAATCTGCCTAAGTTTCTGTCTCAAAGGTTTGGTGTATTCTTTCAAAGGTATTCTATGTTCAATGATTCTAGTATCATAATTTTCCAGGTATTCATACTTCCATGAAAAAACATCATAAAATTCTTTCAAGAGTATGATATATTCAACCCTTTGATTTTTTGACAAGTTACTAGACAATTTAACATATTTGGGTTCCTCTTTAGTGCCTAGATTACATTATATCAGATCTGCATTTTCCTTAGAACCAATCACCTTCAAAGAAACATCATTTTTATCAAACAACATTTCCAAAGGAACCAGTCCTTTAGGAATGTGATTTCTAGGAAACTGAACAATTTTGTGGTCTGCAATCTTGTTCAAAAATTTATCAGCATGCATATTTTTATCATCATTTGAATCTTAGTCAATATGAAGAGCAAAAAATTCATCTATTGTTTCCAAAAACCTCTTTATTTCTTGATAATCTTCAAAAACCTTCCAATTCTTGACATTATCAAGTATAACAAGTTTGTATTTCACCTCAACATTATACTTGGGCTTTGGAGGTAGTGGGATTTTAAAATTACTGGCAGAAACAACTAAGGAATCAACTAGTGCATTTTCCTCTCTGGGAAAGAAAGAAATGTTGAAGGCTGAGAATAAATTATCAATGAGGTCCCAAACCTCATTCCTATAAGTTTTTAGTCTAGGATTCTTTGTTTGATATATGTTTCTAACTTGATGCACAATCATCTCTGCATCTCCAAAAACTAACAATCCTTCAATTTTCATGTCCTTTACAGCTCTAAGCCCCAAAACTAATGTTTCATATTCTGCAATATTGTTTGTTTTTTAAAATTCAAGTTTGAAGGACAAGGTTGTGACATCCTCAGAGGGATAAATGAACACTACTCCAGCACCAACACTATCCTTGGAATATGCACCATCAAAAAACATCTTCCATGTTTGAACACCCTGTCCAGTTGTTTCACATATTGTTGTTGAATGATTTTTTATTTCTAATGGTGACCAAGGAAACTCAGTAAGATGAAGAATACTAGACAACATAAATGGGATGGTTTGTTGGGTTGCTCTCATCACTTATGATATAAGATAACTGAGCTTCTCTATACATTATTTCGTGCTCACCCCCAAAGACTGGTATGGTAGAATAAGAAGATGCATTTGTAAAGTCTCTCATAACCTCTTGATCCATGATCTAGACAACAACACCCCAAATTTGGGGGGAACATCTGCAACTACAATGTCCATGATTATTATTTCATAGGTAGTTGAAAAAAAGTGACAACTAGATATTTAATAACTCCAAGACATTTTACTTTTCTTGAGTCAAAAGAATACAAATCATGATATGATTTAGTAATTTCCAGAACCAATTCATCCATGACAACCATAGGCATCAAGTTGTGGGATGCACTTGATTCCATAAGACAATTGTGAAAGATTTTGTCATGCACATTCAAATAAGTGTAAAATGGGGGAGGGGAGTCATCTATGTCTTCTATGAATGGTCCTAATATAACTGCAGGTTTCTCATGCCACAAGTTAACTAAGTCTGTTGAAGGAGAATAAGATTCAATATGCAACATTTTTGAGATAGATTTCTTAAAATATTTATTTTTCATCAATTCTACAAGTGGGACAAGAATATTGATTTTTTGGATTTCATTCTCAAAATTAAAATAGGAGTGGTGTTTTTGAATTTCCTTTATCTCTTGAACAAGACTCTTTATAATAGGTTGATTGTTTTGTTCTCATATTTCTTTATTTAGTGTAGCCACTGCCTTGGAAGCGGTATCTAACGTTTTAGGTTGAGTAGATGTACTTGGTTTTCCCTCCTTTTGTTTTGATCTCAAATTATACTTGTTTTGAGCTTCATTGACTTTTTCTCCTTTACTTAACTCATCCAATTGATTGCACACTAAAGACTCTTCATAAGCAGTCTGGGTTAAATGAGGAGAAGCAGTTGTATTCCCTAAACAATGAATTTCTTGGTCTGCTTCCTCATTATTTCCTTCTTCATCATCAACCAAATTGTTCTGTAGAGGAGTTTGAACTTTTTGATCCTCTCTATTTCTCTGATCTCTCTACAAAATTTGAGGTGTATTATTCGGCCTTCTGAAATTATTTATGTTTCCAAAATCTTGAGAATTTGTATTTTTTTGAATCCCTTCATGTTTTAATCTTTCCATCTCTGCAGATAATGACTTAACCAACTTGGTAAATTGATCATCTTGGGGATTAATCCCTGAAGCATATGAAGATGAGGCTTTTGTTTTTTGTTTTCTTCTCTTTATGTCATATTTTCCCCTCAACTTATTTGCTGCCAGTATATTTGATTCAACCTCTAGTGCAATATCTTGCATATGGGCCAATGTTGTAGACCTTCTTTCTCTCAACATTTTAGTGGGTTTAATGTCAATAGGAATTTTGTTGTACATCTTGTTAAAACTTTTTGAAAAATCTTACACCGATTCACCCTCTTTCCTTTTAAGAACCCCAATTTTTTTAATGTAATATAATAAGTCTTTTTTATCACCCCAATGACTTAAAAAGGCATCATCCAGAGCCTCAAATCTAGCTATTGATCTAGGAGCTAAACTTCTAAACCACTTCTAATATTCTCCATATATACTTTGCACAAAGACTCTCATCCAAAGATCTTCATTTTCAATATTCAAATTATCTACATAACTGTAAAATGCAACAAGATGTTCCTTTGTAGTGATATATTCCTCTCCAGTAAATTTAGGCATGTACTTAAAGTAATCACCTACTGGTAGAGCATTCATGTGTTGTGTTGGAACTTATGTATGCATCGTGTCCCTACCCCTTCGATTCACCTATAACATCTTCTTAAAGCCTAATTCTTTGGTTTGTTCTTGCTAAGTTATTCTCCACATTTTAATTTTTCTCTTTAATTGATACTTTGCGCCATCTTTTTGTTTTCTTGAGAGGTAATTGCATATCGTGATTTGGGTCAAATTACTTGTCATCTTATTTTCCATTAATTGGGATTACAATAGGTCGATCAAGTATGTTGTATGCACAGGGAACAACCATGAGAAAAAAAAATGCAACATTCAAAAGCAGTCAATTTCGTGCTCAGATGTTGGGAACAGAAAGGTTAAAATTGTAACGATGGAGATCCAACAGGCCAATCAGATCGATGGTTTTTGTGCATTCATGGTTTTCAACATCGCGTGAGGTTTAACGACAAGCACATATATCTAAAGTTCTGGAGCCCCGAAGTGCCGAAGTGGGCCCTCACTACCATGTCACTCTGGGAATTCGTTCATCCAGGGGGTTTTGGTCTAGAGCAAGCGAAGTGTCGAAGTTACGGAGCCCCAAAGTGTCGGATTGGGCCCTCATTTCTACAACACTCTGGGCCCATACTACTCCAAGTGTTTTTCAACTCAGCATAGGCCTAAATAGCCGAAGGGTCGAAATTCTGCAGTACCAAAGTCATTAAAATTGATGGTTAAAGTAATCACGGTGTAATTAACAATAAATATATGTTAATGACTTCAGGAGAAAGTCACTCCAGGAGATTTTCATTCTTCAAAATCCAAAACTCCCGAAGTTCCGGAGTTCCATAGTGCCAAAGTGGGCCCTCACTTTCATGTCACTCTGGGCTCGCACTACTCCGGGAGGTTTTCAAATGCAACACTACAGGTCTCCTGAAGTTCTGAACTCCTGAAATCTTTTAATGATTAAAGTATTAATCTAGGGTTAATAGGTATAATATAAGAATGGATTAGTGATTTCGTGAGATGAGCATTCTAGGATATTTAGATGAAGAGAAAACCTAGTTCTTTGGAGCTCCGAAATGTCGAATATAGGTGGCACTCATCAATCAAGACACGTGGCTTCCATTTGGCCCAGACATGTGCCACTCATTTATGGTCATTTGGGTCCCATCATCTACTCATTTTTAGTGACGCATGTCACTCGACTTATGTGACACATGTCACTCTCCTTATCTGACACATCAGCAACCATGACATCATATGACATCAGGCCACCATGTCACTTCGTAAAATTGTCACTTCGGGAGGATATGCATCATTTGTGCTTCGAAACTTCTGAATTTCAAATTTCTGAAGTATCTCACCCACATTTATTTCATATTTGAAAGGTTTAAAAGGGGCGCCAAACTAGGAATGGGGAAACTACACATCCAGACTCTAGAAAAGCGCAACACGACTTGCTTCTATCCTCAAAACTACAAGTGGGGGAAAGACATGGCCACACTTCTGGTTGTCTCCAGTGGCCTCCAACAACGCGAGTGCATGCCATGATCGATACATAACTCATTTTTGTCACTCTTGGTCATTTTTGTCAGATCTCAATTTGCTCCAATGCGTGCATCAATATTATGTCATTGCCAGTAGCAGTTTTCAGTTATTTAATTGCTAGACTCCTTTAGTTTAAGGCATAATAAGTGGTACTCTATGTGTGATAAGAACCACTCATTTATGTTAAGTCAAGTTTGGAGTATTCATTAACATACTCCAGTAGTGTGTTTTAGTTAAGTTAATAAGTTGTTTTACAGTCGAGGTGTAGAGCTAAGCCTTAGTTCCACACTGGTCAAGGGCCTCTGCAGTTCTGATAAATATGCAGTTTCTATATGTTTTGAGGGTTGATTTTTTAGGGAAAGAAATCAATACAACAACTAGTTGGACCCATTTTGCGCATGGACTAAATCTCTCTACCTGGCAAAGATACTATTGATGACAATGCGTTTGTGTCCAAATTTGCATGTGCTTTTTTATCTTGAATATAGTTTTGATTTGTGCGAAGTACATTTCTTTTCCTTCAGCTACTGTGTAACTTGTATTTATTAATATGCATATGTGATAACAGCTATGCTTTGATAAAGATTTGTTTCTATTGCAACCTATGGGAGTAATTGTGTTTTTGAAACATGTTTAGTGTCTTGAAATGATATTTTAAGTATTAAAATTCTTGCAATAGATTATTCATTCAATGGTTTGTTGTTTCCCTCTGTTTTTACCTCTATTATTTCACTTGTCTGTCATTAGTGTGCCACTATCCAAGGAGGACCCTCATTCATATCATTGTGCCAGCCCAACCTTACTCTTGTCTTGGTAAACCAACCCTCTAACTGAACAACAAAATTAAAAAGAACAACTATTCTAAACTTGATGTGGCCTAACTTTGCCCTTTAGCAGTCAGGTGCATACTTTAGGACCAACATCTTATGGCACCGTTGTCGGGGAACGGAGTAACGAAATATGTTTCCCTGGGAGAACAACAATGACCAGATCTAATATTTGATGGTGAACAAAGACCAAACACATTTAGATTGTAGATCATTCACCTGGCGACTCCATGCTTAAAGAATTTAGTGGCGACTCCACATTATTAAGAAGTCATATTTTCAGATGGAATCCATCTTGCCTCGAAGGTTTTCTCCTTTTAATTTCTCTATTGTTCCCAGATTTCCAAATGTTTTTCCTACTATAGATGAGTGGGGTGATTTCTTGCCTAGATTTAGAGAACATAGAGATGACAACCTTGCTGAGAATTTGCTTGAGTTTAATGAACTCATGCATCAATGGGGAATACATCATGAGGATGTATTAATGAATATGTTCATGTATTAATTAGAGGGAGATGCTCATGAGTGGTATTGATCCTTTCCCTCTGCTAGCCTCTCCTCCCTGGAAGAGTTCCATGCTGAATTCAGTGAGCATTGTAAAAGGTTTTTTCCAATTGATTTACTTTTTGGAGACTGTTGCGAAGAATTTGGATCTCATATTCGACAGTCACTTATTAATTCTTCTAGTATTGAAAATAAAATGGATTTTTCCGTTGAGGAAGTGGAGGAAGATTCAATTACATATGACTCTTATTATGATCCTTTTATTCAAAAAGATGATGTTGGGAATTACATTAATGATGAAATTGATGATAACAAGGCTTTGGATACATCTTGCATTATTCTAGATGTCTCAGTTAGTCATTGTTATGATACATATGTTGTTCTATGTTCTCATAAAGATTTGATTGACTATGAAGAAAGTGATGTTGAAGGTCACGAGCAAGTTGTTCCCCTTCCTTCTGAAATTGTTGAGCAACAAGAAATCTATAAGTCTGAATATGACATTTTGGAGCTAGAACAAGGAAAAACCAGCAATGCAGAAGACACACCCATTGATTTCAAACAACAAGATGAGCAGTATCAGGAGTGTTTTGTTTCCCTTTATGGTTGTGAATCACATGACTTTCATGAGTTGTTTCAATGAGGACAGGAGCAGCTCGGTCTTGTTTATAATGAAAATATTACACAAAAACAACTTTGTCCTCTCAACCAGTTGGAGGCTTTTCATGAGTTTCAAGATCCAATAATGAGATGGATGGATTCTTATTTTTCCAAAATCTCAAATGTGGCAAGTTTTAGCATGATCAGCTTTTGCAACCGTGAGTACAAGATGCCTACTAATTTCTTGTTGCATATGGTATATCCTCTTTGGATTATTCTAAACAGTGACATACACAAAGTTATGGTTCTCATTCAAATGGTTTCTTGGTTTCACTGGAAATATGATTACACATGATTAATTGGTTTTCAGTTGAATAGAGTAGGTAGATTGATTAAGCTCTTAGTTCAAGTAGTTAATTTTCCAGTTCACAGTTTGTTTTCGGTATATTGTTTTTTTTAGTAGTTTGTGTGTAGTTGTAGTTTTAAGATTCATATTGAATAAAGACTCCATATCGCAACAGAGGCACTGGGGTTAGATTCAATGTTAATTTTCAAAGATGCGTGGCTGAGAGATAGTGGTAGAGATACATGGATGGCAGACAAAAACAGAGGTAAGAAAAGGAAGGTGGGAGCAAGTTATTAAATTCAAAGGCATTGATCTGTTGTTCTTAGCACCTCACATGGAAGTTCTATGCCCGATTGGAGCCAATGTTGGAACTTAGGTCTACATCGTGTCCCTACCCCTTCGATTCACCTATAACATCTTCTTAAATCCTAATTCTTTGTTTTGTTCTTTCTAAGTTATTATCCACGTTTTATTTTTTCTCTTTAATTGATTCTTTGCGCCATCTTTTTGTTTTCTTGAGAGGTAATTGCATATCGTGATTTGGTTTGAATTAATTGTCATCTTGTTTTCCATTAATTGAGCTTACAACAGGTCGATCAAGTATGTTGTATGCACAAGGAACAACCATGATAAAAAAAATGCAACGTTCAAAAGTAGTAAATTTCGGGCTTTAATGGTGGGAACAGACATGTTAAAATTGCAACGATGGAGATCCAAAAAGCCACTCAAATCAATGGTTTTTGTGCATTCAAGGTTTTCAAAATCGTGCAAGGTTTAACGACAAGCACAAATCTCTGAATTTTCGGAGCCCCGATGTGCTGAAGTGCTGAAGTTCCAGAGCCCCGAAGTGTCGGAGTGGGCCCTCACTACCACATCACTCTGGGAGTTTGTTTATCTAGGAGGTTTTGGTCCAGAGAAAGCAAAGTGCCGAAGTTCCAAATCCCTGAAGTGTTAGAGTGGGCCCTCACTGGTAGGTCACTCCGGGCCCGTACTACTTAGGGTGTTTTTCAAATCAACACAGGCCTAAATTGCTGAAGGGATGAATTTCCAAAGTCCCGAAGTCATTAAAATTGATGGTTAAAGTAATCACGGTCTAATTAACAAAAAATGCGAGTTAATGGCTCCGGGAGAAAGTCAATCTAGTAGATTTTCATGCTTCAAAATCCAAAACTCCTGAAGTTCAGAGTTCTGGAGCCCCGAAGTGTCGAAGTGGGCCCTCACTGCCACGTCACTTTGGGCCCGTACTACTCTGGGAGGTTTTCAAATGCAACACTACAGGTCTCCCTAAGTTTCTAACTCTCGAAATCCTTTAATGATTAAAGTATTAATCTCGGGTTAATAGGTCTAATATAAGCATGGATTAACGACTTTGCGATATTATCACTCTAGTATATTTAGATGCAGATCAAACCCAGTTCTCTAGAGCTCTGGAGTGCCAAAGTGTCGAAGACAGGTGACACTCATAAATCAAGACACGTGGCTTTCATCTGGCCCTGACATGTGCCACTCATTTCTGGTCATTTGGGTCCCATCATCCGCTCATTTTTGAGTGACGCATTTCCCTCAACTTATGTGACACATGTCACTCATATTATGTGACACATCAGTAGCTGTGACACCATATGACATCAGGCCATCACATCACTTCGCAACATTGTCACTTCGAGAGGATATGTATCATTTGTGGTCCGAAAATTTTGAATGTTGAATTTCTGAAGTAGCTCACCCACATTTATTACATATTTGAAAGGTTTAAAAGGGGCACCAAACTAGGAACGAGGAAACTACATGTACAGAGTCTAGAAAAGTGCAACACGACTTTCTTTTGTCCTCAAAACGATAAGTGCGGGAAAGACACGACCACACTTCTAGTTGTCTCCAGTGGCCTCCAACAATGTACGTACATGCCATGATCGATAAAGAACTCAATTCTATCACTCTTGTTCATTTCTGTCAGATCTCAGTTCACTCCAATACGAGCATAAATATTATATCATTTCCAATAACAATTTTCAGTTATTTAATTGTTGGACTCCTTTAGTTTAAGACATAATAAGTGGTCTTCTATGTGCGATAAGAACCACTCATTTTTGTTAAGTCAAGTTCAGAGTATTCATTAACATATTCCAACAATGTGTTTTAGTTAAGTTAATAAGTTGTTTTACAGCTGAGGTGTAGAGCTAAACCCCATTTCCACACTGATCGAGGGCCTCTGCATTTCTGATAAATATGTAGTTTCTGTATGTTTTGAGGGTTGAGTTTTAAGGGAAAGAAATAAATACAACAACTGGTTGGACCCATTTTGTGCATGGACTAAATATTTCTACCTGGTGAAGATACTATTGATGACAGTGTGTTTGTGTCCAAATTCGTATGTGTTTCTTATGTTGAATACAATTTTGATTTGTGCGAAGTACATTTCTTTTCCTTCAACTACTGTGTAACTTGTCTTTATTAATATGCACCTGTGATAACATCTATGCTTTGATAAATATTTTTTTCTATTGCAACCTATGGGAGTAATTGTGTTTTTGATACATGTGTAGTGTCTTGAACTGATATTTTAGGTATTAAACTCCTTGCAGCAGATTATTCATTGAGTGGTTTTTCGTTTCCCTTTGTTTTTACCTCTATTATTTCACTTGTCTATCATTAGTGTGCCACCAGCCAAGGAGGACCCTCATCTGTATCATTGTGCCAACCCAACCGTGCTCTCGTCTTGGTAAACCAACCCTCTAACTGACCAACAAAATTAAAAAGACCATTCTAAACTTGAGGTGACCTAGCTTTTCCCTTTAGTAGTCAGGTGCAGACTTTAGGACCAACAAGCTGAGGAAGCACTAATGGTGCATACCTAGCGACACCAATGGAATCCATTTTGTTATGAGGAGGATTAATCCCTGCCATTTGATTTGGAAAATGAAGACTTTTAATTTTAGGAGAAGTACAAGGTGACTTAACAGGTAAAAATGCAATTTGTATAATAGGAGGTTTTGGAAAAGGAGTATAAGGTGGAGAAAATTCAGATTTAACAGAAGTTGTCTGGGACTTGGGTAGGGTTGAGGAGATTTTAATGAAAACTGAGGTTCCTTCTTCTTTAGTTACATGAAATTTAAATGAATGAGGATTTGGAGAACCTAAGAAATGTTAATATTCCAAACTTTCAAGTCTAAACTACTTTACAGTTTCAGGAGATGCAAGAAAATCAAAACTTTTGAAGTTTTCTTCTTTCAAGTCAGGGGAAAAAGTTGTGTATTCTACAGGAAAATATTCTAATTCCGACTTTACAATTTTTTTAGTTATAGGTAAATGAGTAATAACATAAACAACAACTAGTGTATGGAAAACAGGGTCACGTAAGTCTCCAAACATACCTGAGAATTTAGAAGAGGAAGCTCCTTGCAAAGCTTTTCTCTTCCTTATGATTTTTTCTGGATCAGGTTCAGGTGTAGCTAGAGGTGACTGTGGGTTATCTCTTGTATGCCTATTCCTGGGAGACATAGTTGAACTTTGGAGTCTTCAGGTGCACTATGCAGTCATTTTGTTTACTGATTTCTATACACCAACAAAATCAATAGTATCCTTGTCGTACAACCCAAGGAAATATATTCAATTTGTTCCTCGACAATGGTGCCAAAAATGTTAGCACTATAAGTCACACCTAGAATGACGTAGATGTAAGCCTAATACCCATTAGAATGTGAATAATAATTGTCTTCAATGTGTGGCAAATCAGTGTGATACTCAATTTATGATGTCAACACAAAAACCTCCATGAAATACACACCAACAAGCAAGGATTTCAATAGCTTCAAATCAGTGTTTAGAGATATCAACGGGAGACAAAATACTTAGCAAGAAGAATGAAATACATGTATCAGGTCACATCAAGTACTTTTGAAACACATATGGAAGAAATACCATTGAATAAGAACTTCTTAATAAAAAAGAGAGAACACTTTGATCATACTTTCATGAATTACTAACAATAAATCATTTACTATAGTAAGAAACAAGCATAATGATGAATCCTTCACCAACAACTAATATTAAAGTGAGATAGAAACATATGTGACAGTAGGAAAGTAAAATGATCTTTCACTATTAAAGATTCTTGAGTCTGGTACATACATTGGGAAACTTTGTTACAGTTTGAAACTAAATATAAGAACCTCATTTTATAACCATTCAAACCTCCTCATAGAGTTACAATGCATCTTAAATACAAAAATATCCAAAAACGTGTTTACAATTCACCACCGAACTTTCGCATAGGATTATATGCCTAAGAAAGGCATGGCACTACCTATACAAGAGAAATGTAAACACAATGCTATTTTCCAGGAAAATGTTGGCATCATTTAGAAAAACTATTAACAACTTGATGCATGTGGTTTTACTGTAGGCAACTCCTTGAAGAAGGTAGCCTTTGATGTGTAACTAATATTCTAAATTCTTATTCGAGATCAACCTGACACATGACAATACTTTTGAGCTTCAAAATATTCATAACTCCTAGTTAGCAGCACTTGCGCTGCATATTGTCCTAAAACAACGAGTTCACAACACGAGTGAGTCCACGCGCTGTGAATTTTTGTTAAGAACCAAAGACTGAATACAAAAGCACCACAACAGATATACAAGAACAATATGCAAAATCTCATTTATTACTATCAAACCCTTGAGGTAGGGTAACACCATACAATGGATCCTATTATGGAAGGGATCCTCTCTTGTTCACTTGCCTCTTCGAGGGGGCATCCTCCTAATGAGCTTCAACTCCAAATACAATATTTCTCTTCATGCCCCATTACATTTCTTGAACCCCTTTATATAGTGATACCATCACCTAAGAACATTGTAGAGGAGGAATTTTCTAGAAGTAGAACCTTCTAAGAAGTCCTCTTACATTTATTATATCTAACTACCATAGTGGGATTTATTTAATAATATAGTGGACATAGTCCACCTTACATTGAATGGCCTCCACTATTATCACTATGGGCCCTCTGCCCCCCCCCACTACCTCTCTAGCTACCTTACAAATTTCCTGTAGGTGCCTTTTTACCTCCAAAATGACTCCAACCTTTAAAACTTACATAAGAAGTTGCGAAAAACCTTCCAGATCCTGCTACAAACTTCTTGAAACATGAAGTAATAGTGGAGAAATCATATAAATATGGTAAACTCATCTCAAGACCAAAATCATTACTTAGGTTATAATTATATGCAAAAAGTGAACCATGGAAAAAATGATGCGCATGTGAAATAGTATCCTGTATTCATATTTTTCCTGGTACTCCTTATAGTAGCCACCTTAGCCAATATATCCAAATTCATTTTTGCTACCTTCTCTTTGAAATGTTGCAACTCTACTTTCAATTTCATGAACTCATCTTGGCAAACTCTCTCATGTTTATACACATTCTTAAGTTTCCTGTGAAGGGGTAGATACCTATTATCCATATATCTTGCTTTATCAATAGTATTCTCATATAAGTCTAACATATCCTTCATCCTTATTTGGGCCTCCGGATTTTCCTTCTTCAAATTGTCATTTTCAGCCCTTGTATCCTTAAGATGCCTCCTGAGTCTTTTGAAAGTAGGATTACTTTCATGAGGAGTGTTGATATAAATAATCTCAATGGGTTGTTTAGATGGTTTATCTTTGTCCTTTTGCTGAGATGAGGATTTTGTTGTACCCTCTTCCACATGAATATACCATTTAGTTGTTGATCTGGTCAAAGGTCTTCTAGGTTTGACTGTTTCTATAACAACAGGTGGGGAGAAGATGAGTTTTTTACCCTTCAAACTCCTTAATTTACTTGATGATATCTCCATAGGTGTAGGTTCTATACAAGAGAAATTTGTCTGTCAGGAGGGTGTGAGGGACCACCTTCAACTATTTTATCAATAATCTGAATGGATTTATCACCTCTGGTCATCTTCCTCTTTTTGCTTGAATGTGAGTACATGGTCTTCTCAGCAGGGGTAGGTGTTTGCCTTTTGGATTGTGTTGTGTCAGAAATATCTAGCTGAAAACCTGATGCAACTAGGGAAACCTTCTAGTCAGTGTTTGTCTTCTTCAACTCTTCCAATACTAGCATCTTGATTAAACCAGAGTGAAAAACCTTGGTATCCACTTGCTTGGATTTAGCTTGGACCCTATCTAACATCTTGCCAATACTCTTGAAAATATAAAAGGGAAGGTTCATGGACTCTTTCCTGTTGGGACTCAGAAATGTCGTATTTTCATCCACCTTTCCCTTCACTATTCCTTACATTTCATCGCCCAATTAAACCTTTGTCATACCCTTTTCATAAATACATTTGGGTTTCACATCATTATTTTCCACTTTATTCATTTTAGTATTAAAAGTGAATTTATGATTAAATATTAGAAAATATATATGTTTCATGTCTCTCTCAATTATGTGTGAATTTTGTAATGTGTAGGAATATGTGGATGATTAATTCAAAGAGACTTCTCAGAATATCTCTTCCATCATTCCAAGGAGATAATTATTCAAACCTCTTTTCAGGAGAAGATCATGGAGATTTGGATTTCATATCTTATCCAAGATATATGAAGTTAATATTATTGAGGGATTTGAAGGGATCATATCTTGTAATAATGGGAAAGTAGTTGAGAGTGGTTGAGAGAATAGTGGATCTGATATTATGAGATGGTTATCTTCTTCATGTATATAAGAGAGTGCTCTCACTTCATGAGAATTCAATTAGAGTTGGAATTGAAATTAGAATTCAATTAGGATGTGATTGTAATGTGGAGAAGGAGTGCTTAGCTTTGATATTCTTTCATGTTTTGTCATTTTGACTAATGTGATTTGAGATTGATATATTGTATGGGCTCATTGTTGTTAACTCTTCATGTTGTATTTCCTTAGGCAATTTCATGCTTTCTAGTTAGTGTTTCAATGCTTTCTTAGATGGAAGTTTGATTTGGTATAAATTATATTGAATTAGTTCACTTAGATCCTGCATATACCGATTGTATTAGCCGTCGATCGTACCGGTTGTGATTAAATGGTTGGGCAAATTACTAGCGTTATTATACTTGACATAGATTGCTTTAACATTTGGGCATGGATTAGAAACCTGAGGAGTTAATTATGGAGGAAGCTGGATCGAGGTCCCACATGGAGAGGGATTAGTAGGTCCTGTTCTCTATAGATTTCAATTACGCAAGTGTGATTAGTGGAAACAAGGCTTAAGGGTCCACTTGTGGAGAGTTAGTGGAGGTCCTGTTATCACAGCAGATTTCAATTACTTGCCAAATTAATTCCCTAGGAAACAAGGCTTAAGGGTCCTTGCTTATGGAAGGGATTAGAAGGTCATATTCTCTGTAGAATTTCAATTTACATGGAGTGTGTTAATTAGAAGCTTAGGGCTTAGGGTCCATGCTTAATGGAAGGGATTAGTAGGTCATGTTCTCTGAATTTCAGTGTTCTGCCAAGTGTGTTGAGTCCCGGCTTGGGGCAGAGGTCCACATGCTTAATGGAGTTAAGAATGTCCTGTTCTCTGTAGGTTTCAGTTGTTTCTGCAAGTGTGCTTGTCAGAGACTGGGTTAAGGGTCTCTGCGTAATGGAATGGATTAAAGGTCATGTTCTCTGTTAGGAGATAAATAGATAGCTTTCAATGTGTGTCAAATCATTTCAATTAGCAATGGGTTCTCACAGCTGTGAAGATTGTTGTTTTTTGTGTTCCAGTGAGAGTGTGGTTTGTTTACAAGGTGATTTGACAATGTGATTTTCAGTTTTCATTTGATTTGGATCATGAGAATCCCTTCTTCTTTTAACATGGTTTAACTATGAGTATAAGCTTGGAACTACTCACTCAGATCTTGGAAGATGTCAGTATTTCCTCTTCTCGGGAAGAGGAGATATTTTGTCTTATTAGAGAGCTTAATTACTCCTCCGGAAACAGACGATGAATCAATACATGAAGAATGCAAGTAGGAGGAGGAGAAGGACAATGAGGAGCTGCTGACATGATGTGAGTGAGACAAAATTACACCTCTGAGAGCCTCATTATAGAACGATGGTTTCAAGCAGGTATTAGGTTAAAGTCATTTAGTTTTCTTTCTCTTTTGATAACTTTAGAGTTTCAGTAGTTTCCAATTATCTTTTGTATATTCATGCACATCCCCGATTATCATTTGTGAAATTAAAACAGAACATATTCGTACTACTATTACATTAATGGCTTCACTGGAAATTTGATTACGTGTAACTGCTTTCTAATTTCTAATTATGGTACTTGTATAGAATAGGTAGGCTTTATTTCCAGGTTTTACTTTTTTATTTTCCGTGTTTTTTTTTCTTAGGAATAAGTATGCTCTCCTCAGCTTAGATGGGCAGGATCGAAGAATCAAGGGATGATTAATAATAAAATTTTTAGGAAGTATAATGATGCCTAAAATGCTCCATTTGCACAAAGAAAACAATTATGAATAAACATGTGGCTATTTGTAACGGTAATTTGAAACAATAATTTATAGCTCTTGTTGAAACAGTGTCACTGTCCCACTTCAGTTCTTTATCATATTAAATTTACCAAAATAAAATTTCTAAAAAGTTTTTTTTTTTTAAAAAAGAAAAAATATATATATATATATATCTTTAAAGCAGGTCCTACGTAAGCTATGTCTTTGTGAAACAACATCACTATATCTTTGAAACACCAGTACAATATGTCATGTTTTTTGCATAGCTTGGCTTGAACCTTGCAATTTGAAACCTTTTGCAAATCCACAACTTGAACTTTCGGACCCTCTGAATAAAAATATAAACCAAAATTTAAAAGGCATTGATAAAGCTTGATTGAAATTTTGACATGAGATTATTATAGCATAAAATAAGAAGAATCTCCTTTATTGGTTTTCCCCTTGTGCGTTTTTCGGAGATTAGAAGTTAGCCAGAAAATATTTGTGTCTAATATTTTCTGAGTTTTGCATGTGGCTGATATTTAATTTTCTGCATTGAAAGCGATGTTCATAATCCTCATGTTTAGGTTAGAAATTTATTTTACATTGGAATTTATTTTTATTTAAGTTTTTTGAATCTTTGAAACAAATTTGTGAAAACATCTTTGAGCTTACAGTAGCATATAAGATGGCTCTCTGATCTTGAGTATATCTCTTGGCTCTATGTGATCTTTGGCTCTTCTTGTAGTAGATCTTTGGCTCTTTATTTATCAGTGAATCTTTGAAACACAGTAGCAAATCTTTGGCTCTGGTAGCCAGCATAAGAGCTGGCTCTGATCTTTGAGTATATCAGGCTCTTCTTTGTGGAATCAAAACTCTTCTTGTAGTAGATCTTTGGCTCACAGTATGCTTGAATCTTGGCTCTGTTGTAGCATATCTGTGATCTCTTTGGCAGGTTTGGCATTTTAAATTTGACCAAAAATGTTGGTGGCCAGGTGGGATTTTGAATTAAAATTAACTTACTTGGTTTGGTTTATTTCTAGTTTGAGTTGCATCAACACCACCTCCTCAGTCTTTTATCCTGTGACACGGAATTAACTTTGCAGCAAAACAATCAAAGAAAAACCTTAGTTTGCAATTTGAATTTATATATCGGAATAATGCACACATAATAAATGAAAAAATAAGAATAAATAAATTACAACAGGTTTATCAAAAGCGTGGCTATGAGATTAATTTACAGCAATTGGCTTGGCATGAGCCTTGCAAAATGAGAATATGAAGCTGTTTCATCCAACATTATACCCAGATTCAAAAAAAAAAAAAAAAAAGTGGAGTGAATAGCATGTTAAGTAATATGGTCAAATAAGATATCTAATGTGCATTCATTTAGAGGCAAATCGTTGACAGAATCACATTTTGATATTCTTGTTGAAAAACGAAATAAAACTTAGTTAAGTATGCCTGGCGTTATAAGAATTTCAAGGGTCTAGTTGGGTTTTTCTTGGCTAAAAATCCATGGATTGTTATGATCACTCGTATATTTCAAGCTTGAATGTTATTATTAGAATTGTTAAAACAATTCTAATAACATTCAGGCTTGAAATATACGAGTGATTCTTGGTGATACGTTGTATCTTGGGTTATGTTTCTGCCTTTAAAATCCTTGTTTTGTTAGAAGATCTATTAAAATACGGAAGCCTGCCTTTTCATTTTTCTAGAACTCCTCTCATAATCTGGATCAGAGCGTAAAACTGTTATAACAAATAGCTGAAAATAAGTAGAAACTCTCGATTTGAAATTTTCCGTCAATTAACAGACAATCAACTTCGGGTGCAATTTTCGAGCAAAACGTGATGAATTTCAAAAATCCAAGACACGGGTTTTGTGCAGAAGGTTCTCATGTAGCTGACTCGCGAGCGATTTTGAAAATTCTTCTTGGTTTTAAAGCAGTTTTGATTTTTCGGAGACATGAAAATGCTCAATTTCAGGATGGACGGTTTTTAACAACAGTCAAACTCATACTCGGTTATGGAAGAAATAATGATTTATTTATGAAGAGGAGCACGATTTGCAGATTTGAGTATGGGTGGAGGCTTGAGCCATGACAGAATCGAACAACTAAGGAGGGCCAAAACAATAAAATTTTGGTGATCTATTTATTCTTGGAATTCCTGATTAACGTGTTTTTGCAGGCATTGTATTACAAAATCACACTGCTGGATCTGGGGAGAATTCAAGCTTTGTTGTGTTGTTATCTAATGATGTACTAAGGGATCTGAGGCTGCCTTTTCATTTTCTTTGTGCATGAACACTTGAAAGTGATTAATTATTGAAAATTTCTGAGCTACTACTTGGGAGCTACAGCCAGCTATATAGTTTACTTTGTGTGACATCTCATATGGTAACAAAGGTAAGTTTACTATAATGGAGGCTAATGCAATTGAGATCCTCACAGAGAATTTCACAATTTTCCTCTCAAGTTATGCAGACTAACACTGAAGAAAATGGCAGTATATGGGTATGTGCTCTCTTATTGGTAATTCTATTTCAAGATAGGGATATAATTCATGAACTACTGTAATGTGAGCCATCACTTACAACTTTCTTGAAATCAGGCGCAAACAAATGCTGTTGCACAAGCTTTATAGTTTAGATACGTAATGGTGACGAGATGTACATTGCGCTTCGTAGCAGCTAATTACAGTCTTTGCTAGTGATAGGCGAGGCTGGGGCTATAGAAGCCTTGGCAAAGTATCTCTTTCTTGGTCCTCAAGATGCTATATAAGAAGCACTAGCAGAGTTATTAAAGATTCTTTTTAGTAGTCCTGAGATACAACGGCATGAATTTTTTGTTGGAGCTGTCAATCAGCTGGTTGAAGTATTATGCTTGGGTACTAAGGGATCAAGATACAATGCAGCAAGAGCTTTGGAAGGTATTTTTACAGTAGACCACATTATTGAAAATCCTTCAAGAGCTTGCATTTGTGCGATGTTGAAGACATGTTGAACAAGGATAAAGGCGGATGGAAAAGTCTCATTAGACTTGGGCTTTGCACTTTCCCGTTAATCAGGTTATAGTTGTTGGCCTTGGATAGTTTTATACACTTGCTCTTATCACAAGTGGCATTAAACATTTACTGTGATTTAGCATAATTTTTATTTTTCTTTCTGAGGTATTATAGAAATAAAACAAAAAACATTAAAAATTATAAAAACTTTAAAAATTATAAAACTCAAAACGTTGCAAATGGATCTTTCCACTTCACGGAACATTATTGAAAATTATGTTTTTTAACGTTAATTTCTTGAGTTACTCTAAACAGGTTTTGACAAGGGAGATTACCTACGGCAATAGGTAAGAAAGACACATTTCATTTTATTTGATTGTTGGCATTTGTACTCATTCTGCATTTATGTTTTCAATGATCTCACTATTTCACTACAGGTTTAGTACTAACATTTTACAGGTTCAAAGATGATTACATTTCTTCTTCTTTGTGATTTTCAGAATCACAAACTTTTTAACAAACATGCTTTGATCATGACTTGTGGTCACACTCATCATAAACATCATGATGCTGGCTATTACACAGAAACCTTTCACAACCCATTTGCGTCATGCATGTCTATCCCTATTTTTCCTTCAAACACACACTAGTAATCCATGTCTAAAGCCTATCTGCCATCGCCTTATCAATCATGACTTCACACATGCCTATTTTTCTCTGAATCGCATACATTTCTTTATCCCTTCGGTTAAGCCTTGCTGCGAATAAAACTTATTCCTTTTCCATGATTACATTCCCTTGTTTTCCTTACCATGTTGATACACACTGTTTTCTCATGAGTTATTTCCATTGATAATCCTACCAAATCTTTCTGTACAAACTCGCGTTGACTGAAAGGTGGGCCTTAAGGAATCACATTTGAACAAGTCTTGCCTTATCGACCTCAACACCTTATCTGATTCCCCAGACTGAGTCCATTTTGGTCACACAGGCTTGCATGCCTTAATGACAAGTTCTCGTGCGGCAATCATGAATACATCAATGTCCCATGATAGTCAGATTTTGCAAGTGGCTTGACATCAACAAATCTATTCACACTTCACAAGATGTACTTTCGAGGTACTGCCTTAACTCGTGGCTATCAATGGTGAGTTGCCTCGCGTTGGTTAACGACGCTTGTTCATCAATGCGGTAATCCAGTGATTTCTTTCATGCTTTCGACGCCGACACATTTATTACCATGACCTTCGAATTGTACCATTGGGTTTGTGGTGAGGAGCCCCATACTTTCATGACTCCCTCGGTTACAACGATGCGATTTGAGCTATATGAGAGCACGACGGTTCCACATTTCCATACTTTCTCTTTTCCATGATTCATGAACACCGGTTTAGATTATATTTGCGCATTCTCGATTCGTGACGGTGGTCGTTCAGTAGATTGTTATTCCTGGCCGGAGTCACGGTATAAGCGGTTCGCATTAGTTCGAAAGTGGTTGCCGATTCGCATTAGTCGCACTTCGATAGCGATCATCTTTCACGCATGACCGCCGATTGCCATCTTTCACGTTACGGCTTAACATTCCGGCTACATCTTCTTGATCACGCACCGATGACACCTTCCATATTCTACGGTCGGTCCACGCCAATGCTGCTCCGGTAGTTCGGCCTTCGATTGCGGCTCGATTACCAGTCATGATTTCTGTTGTGTTGCAACAACTACATTCCTATTACATGGTTCATCTACATTTTGTTAGAATTGAAGGTATGTTTTCTAAGCTTTAATCATGAAATTCCTTCTATCTTTGACTTGATATTTTGGAAAATTCCCTCGCCACACTTCATTTCCTTTTCCTTCCATGACCTGCACTATGTTTGCGTAGGACATACAGCCAGGAATTCGGACAAGGGGAGACTATATTCATAACCACCACATTTTCCACTATCATCATTCGATTTTCATTTCCTTTACACTTCCCAAAATTTCTTTTCCCAAGCGATCCCACTGGTGCACTTTACGTTTACATTGATCTACACCTTGGCATGATTGCTTAAAAAGATAGAAAAGGTTTTCTTATACTCAATGATGCTATCTTATGCACATTGATAGCTTAACTTTTCAAGCGAGTATATGGGTAAATTATTATCACTTAACAACAAGAGAGAAAAATAATGGGAAATGAATGGTGATAACACAAGAACCAACATTCTTATATTCATGGTTGTTACACAGAACCAACCATAGGAAAATATCAACTGTTATTGGAAATTAAAATATGGGAAAATTATTATCATATGACAAGAGAAAATAGTAAAGGAAGAATGAATGTTGTTAACACAAGAACCAACATTCTTTATATATTCGTAGTTTGTTACAAGAGACCAATATAGAATGCCATTTACATTACTCATGAGTTGTTACTCATGTCTCCCACATATCTTGGAAACATTCATTATTAAAATACATCATCAATCAAAGCCAAAGTTCGAATGCCAAGGTTCTTCAGAAGATCCAAGCATGGTTGCATGGGGACGATGCAACAAGTTAAGTTGGGGGCATGTTGGGACTGATAGGTATTTTCATCACACTTGTACTATTTCTTACATTTCATTGCCCTATTAAACCTTTGTCATACCCTTTTCATAAATACATTTGGGTTTCACATCATTATTTTCCACTTTATTCATTTTAGGTATTAAAAGTGAATTTATGATTAAATATTAGAAAATATATGTTTTCATATATATCCTCAATTATGTAATGAGCTTTATGTGTAGGAATTATGTGGATGATTAATTCAAAGAAACTTCTCGAATATCTCTTCCATCATTTCAAGGAGATAATTATTCAAACCTCTTTTCAAGGAGAGGAAGATCGGAATTTGGTTAGAATATCTTATCTAAGATATATAGAGATATGTGTGAGGATTTGAAGGGATCATATCTTGTAATATTGGGAAAGTAGTTGAGAATGGTTGAAGAGGAATAGTGGATGCAATTATGAGATGGTTATCTTCTTCTTCATGTATATAAGAGTGCTCTCTCTTCATTAGAATTCAATTAGGGTGACAATTAGGGTTGGAATTAGAAATTAGAATTCAAGTAGGATGTGATTGTAATTAGGAGAGGGAATTCTTAGCTTTGTTATTCTTTCATGTTTTGTCATTTGACTATTGTAATGTGATTTGAGATTGATATATTGTATGAGCTCATGTATCTCATTGTTGTTAACTCTTCACATGTTGTATTTCCCTTAGGCAATTCATGCTTTCCTAGTTAGTGTTTCAATGCTTTCTTAGATCAGTTTGATTTGAGCAACATAAATTAGATTAGATTAGTTCTATAAATTAGATTAGATTAGTTCTACTTCAGTCCTGCATATACAGTGCATGTGCTTCGTCAGTCTACGTACCCCGGGTTGACAATTAAATGGTTGGGCAAGTACTACAACGTTATTATAACGACATAGATTTCGCCTAACATTTCCCAGTAAAGAGTAGTATCAATTTGATATGGTATTGATAAACCATATTGAACCTTCCTTCACACGTAAAGTAACTCTGAATGAATCTGAGAATTTTGTCAAAATACTCCAGCATGTGACTTCTCGGCACTCCCTTGGATAGGTTGTCTCCTTGATATTCAGGTTTTAGGAATTACTTGGAGAAATAAGAATTCAAAGACATAGATTTAAACCACTTTTCACCACAATCAAGTATCTTTGTGGCTATAGAAATAGATTTCTCAGAGACTTCAAACTCCAGTTCCCCCACCTTAGTATTTGTCCCACTAAATTTGAGCGCAAACTGTTTAGCTACCTCAAGATGTCCTCTTTTCATTTTCTCACAAAACTTCAGGCAACCCACCCTCTGGAATGCTTCCTTGAAAAATGGTTCAGAATTGATGAGTTGCATGTCATGTGGTTCAGCTCTTACAATCTCTCCCCCTTTGTGAATTTTCTTACCTTTTTTATTGTCCATGATGATTATTTTGAAAATCTCATGTACCCTCTTATAACAACTTGTTATCATATATATAATAAAAACATGAAAATTAGAGTTTGTTTACAAAATTGGCACAACTTAGGGTTTACTTGAATAAACAATTTATGCACAACAATAGTGTGAGGATGAACAGGCTTCAAGTAGGAGGTGAGAAAAGAAGAATAGGATTTTAACTTAGATGAGGCTGCAGACAGGAAAAAATGAAGCAACTCTGTGTAAAACAGAGGGTTCGCAATGCACTTGTTGAGTTTGCAGTGCAAGTTTGTAGCGCACAAAGTTGGACTAGGTTTTTTATGATAGGCTTGCAATACTTCCCATATATGAGGAGAAAAATGATTTTGAAAGGTTAAAACCTAGGAACTAAATCAATCTCAGTTAAGGAGGGTTTGATCTATCAGAAAAAAAGGGTTCACAGTGCCAGTTTCATAGCGCACAATTTGCAGCATCATCAATAATATAGTGGATAAGGTTACTACTGCAAGAGGAAACTCCAAACTTCTCTTTTTGGTATAATATAACAATATTGAAAATGGCCAGGGTTTAGTATATCAATTTTGTGGGCTTTAATAGTGCAAATATTTTTCAGTGCAGAAGATATGTAACAGTTTGCAGTACAAAAATTATGTAAGAGTTTGCAGTGCATAAAAATGTAACAATTGTATCCAGTTCAATCAACCCTCAAACAACACACAATAATCAAAAGGGGTACCTGGTGTATTTGAAACTTCATATGGTATCTCATGAACTAGACTAGGACTTGTTTGGAAGCATTTACTCCTCTTTCATATGCTACAACCAGTTCCACTATATTTCAAAACAATGGCAACGCGCTTCATTCAAATTGTTAGACTTGTTTCTTGAACCCAACCCGAAGAACATGATGCATTAATGGCACTAGAAATAATGAGATATCCCTTGAGATGTTTCCAAGGTACAATGATGTTTGATTAGTGCATAATGTACATCTTAATATGCTGCCAACTTTCAGGTGAGTTTGCAGCAAGTTGATTGGACACTTGGTTTGACCCTCAAATGGTTGAAAAAAACATAATGGAACATTTTGTACATCCTTTGAGACAAGAAACAAGCTAATTATAGGTTTAATACCAAGGGTCTAACCCATGTTGACCCCTATTTCTTTCATGATGATGAACATTATCATGACACCAAGGCTCTTACATGGACTAAGGCGAAAATTCTTCTCATGGAAGAATCAAACATGATTTATTGACATGAGATATGACTCAAAACCTAAAAATTTAAAGACCTTATGACTGAAACCTAGAAACTTAAAAATATTTTGACCCCTACATATCCTATGTGCTAACAAAAATAATACACAATTTATATTAATGAACAAAATGTACAGAACTATAAAATATAGAGTGAATGAACTCACTAGAATGGTGGCGGCTTATATCTGAGAAGAGATGTGACAACTACACTCATTTGCAAGAAGATGATGATGATTTTACAATGAGACTCCAAAAGCCTTTTTAACATAAATAAAATCCAAAACCCTAACACTGGAAGATGAAAGACCAAAAGATTTGCGGGCCCCGATGGGGGTAGTTGATACATCAACTTCCTGAGGGCATAACATTTGCATATTATGAGAGAAGACTTTGTTGCATTGTTTTTTCAAAATAGTAGTTGGAAATACCTCTGGTATCCTGTAGAGGTGATGCCCCAGAGTAAGAATGACACTACGGGGTCGAGACTCATAAACATCATGGCGCTTCCACATATATGGTTGGCCCAAAATAACTTCACAGACATCCAGTGGGGAAACATTGCACAATACCTCATCCTTGAAGAGATTGATGCCATAGGACAGGCGACACTGTTTGCTAAGACAAATATCTCATCCATGGAAAAGCCACCCAATGTTGTATCACTATGAGTGCGGTGTTGTTGGAAATTCCAACTGTTTGACGAACTCTACTAAGATGAGTTTATTTTGGCTTCTTCTATCAATAATGAAATGCAACGAGGTTCCATTTACCCACTTCTATGAATGGAAGAGGTTATCCCCTCTTTAGGATCGATTGGTTCTTCTGGTTGGATCGTTGTGGTTGCGACGGTGGCAGTGGGGTTTGCATCGATGCTCTGTCTCCTTCGACTCTTTTTCTTTGATCCCTGCCACCAATGACTATTTTGAGTGACATTCATCAGTGTTGTGCAAAACGTTTTTGTGGAAATCGCACCACTTTCCAGTGTCCTTCTTCATCTTTTTGTTACCCTTCTTTTCTTGTGGCTTGGAATGTTTTTTTGGAGGTTGGTGGTTAGGGTTGTCTTTACCATACTTTGGTTGTTGCAGATTTTCATACCAGAACTCCCATTTGTTCTGGTGCTTAAATTTATTCTCAATTTTGATAGCATATCGATAAGAAGCTCCTAGCGATGAGATCTCCAAAAACTCCATTTCAGTTTGGATGTACCTGTGTAGAGCCTCATGGTATTTCAGAACCAAATGTCACTTAGAATCTATGATACCCAACTTGGTGTGCAAGTTATAGAAGGTATTGGTGAACTCCTGCACTTCTTGGCCCCTCTCTTGACTTAGTGTGGTCCATTTCATGTACTGGTCTTCATAGTTTCCAACAGGGTAATCTTGTTCCATGACGACATCTACTGAAGATTCCCAAGTGGTTTTGGCCTCAAACATTCCAAACTCCTTTGTGTAAATTTCTCACAATAAGTTTCCCACCAATACTAGACATGTAGAAGAGCCTTAAGGAGTGTGAAAGTGATCTTTTCCCTCTCGGAGAAATTGTGCATAGAGAAATAACCTTCTAACATATTTAAAAAAAATTCCAGAGAATTTGCATCTATTTGACCTTGAAATACATGAATATCAAAATAACTTGTACCTTGAAAGGGGTGGTTCCTCCAAAGTGGTTTCTTCATGAAGATGCATCTGTTGTTGTCGACAATTGTCGAAGAATTTGGAAAACAATTTCATCATTTTATCCCTCTGTCGTGTGAGGGATTCCCCAAGCAACAGATTGATAGAATATTATTCTCCTACACTTCTATTTTCTTCTTCCATGGGATGCCTCTTATGCTAGTTGTCCTAAGTAAAAAATAGATCAAGACCATACTCTCTATACCATGACCTCGTTTGGGACATGCAATAAGATACGACAAGGAGAAGCCTGCTCTAACACCATTGATCCAAATTATTTTGAGAATGAAATGAAGGTGGAAATATAATAAGGAAATACATAGAGATGTAACAAATATATAGTAGAGATATAAAAATAAACACAGAGATCAGTAATACACAATTTCTATTAATGAGCAAAATGTATAGAACTGTAAAATACAAAGTGAATGAACTCGCTAGAATGGTGGAAGCTTATCTCTGAGAAGAGATATGATGGCTAATCTCATTCAAAAGAAGATGATGACAATTTTATAATGAGGCTCCAAAGGCCTTTTTAACACAAATAAAATCCAAAACCCTAACCATGGAAGATGAAAACCCAAAAGGTTTGTGGGCCCTGATGGGGGTAGTTGATACGTCAACTTCCCGAGGGTGTAACATTTTCATAAAATCTTTGTTTGGGGCATTTGATACCTTGTCTAAAAGGTCTATCCAAGAAGTACAACTTCCATCAGCGTCAAGGAATGTCCATGGGAACCCTTGGACCCCCCAAAGTCCAAACAAACATCATTTAGGGCCTCAAAATGGCCCTAGAAGTTTGGGACTCGAAAAACTGTAAAAAAACTGTTAAAATGGAAAATTGTTCTTTGAGCCAGTGGAATAGGTGGGTGACCACCGATATCCATTTATATCAATCATCCCTCCTTAGGAAGCAATGGTATCCATTGCGTTGATTTCTTGTGGGAGAAGGGGAAGTGCTTGTTGAATCTGAATGTTGGTGAGTTGCTTGCCTTGTTGGAGATGTTGCATTGCTTGGCTTGTGGAAGGCTATTACGAACTTGGTAATGGAGGGGTTGGAAATTTTTAACCAACTTGACTGCATGATATTATGGTGTGTAGAAGGAATCTTTTTTCTTTTCTTCAATTTTTTCGACCTGCTTCTGCTGGATAGAAGGGGCTTGGATTGGGGCCATATTTTGTTCACCTTCTGCCTGAATCATGAAGAAGCTAAACTTTTTCATATGAGAGACAAATTTGTTGCATTTTTTTTTTGAAACAATAGTCAAAACTACCTCTGGTATCTAATAGAGTTGTTCCCCAAGAGTAACAATGACACTACAGGTTCGAGACTCATAAACAACATGGTGCTTCAACATATATGGTTGTCCCAAAAGAACATCACAGACATCCAGCGGGGAAACATCACACAATACCTCATCCTGTAAGGGATTGATGTCATAGGACAGGCAATAGTGTTGGATGACATGAATATATCATCCTTGGTGAATCCACCCGATGTTGTATGGTTGTGGGTCATGTGGTGTTGTAAGAAATTCCAACTGTTTGATGACCTCTGGTAAGATGTGGTTATTTTATCTTCCGCTGTCAACAATGAACTGCAATGAGGTTCCCTTTTCCCACATATATGAATGGAATAGGCACTACCCCTCTTTAGGATCTGTTGGTTCTTTTGGTTGGATCATTGTGGTTGCGACGGTGGCATTGGGGTTTGCATCGATGATTTGTCTCCTTCCATTGTTTTCTGAATCATATTCTAAAACAAGGTTTGTCTCTTTTTCTTTCATCTTAGCCACCAATGATTGTTTTGAGCGATATTCATCAGTGTTGTGCCAGGGGATTTTGTGGAAATCGCACCACTTTCCAGTTTCCTTCATATTTTTGTTAGCCTTCTTTTCCTATGGCTTGGACTAGTTTTCTGGAGCCTGGTTGTTATGGCCTTCTTTACCATACTTTGGTTTTTGTGGATTTCCAGACCCAAATTCCTGTTTGTTCTTGTGCTTAGATTTATGCTTGATTTTGACAGCATATCGATCAACATCTCCTAGGGATGAGATGTCTAGAAAATACATTTCGGTTTGGATGTACATGTGTATATCCCCATGGTATTTCAGAACCAAATGTCACTTAGAATCTTTGATACCTATATTGGTGCATAAGGTATGGAAGGTATTGGTGAACTCTGGCACTGCTTGGCCCCTCTCTTGATGCAACGTGGTCCATCTCATCTACTAGTCTTCATAATTTCCAACAAGGTAAAATTATTCCTTGATGGCATCTACCAAAGATTCCCAAGTGGGTTCAGCCTCGATCATTCCAGACTCGTCTGTGGAAATTTTCTCATAGTAAGTTTCTCACCAATGCTTGACATGGCAGAGAGCCTTAAGGATCGTAAGGTGATATTTTCCCTGTCGGAGAAATTGTGCACACAGAAATAACCTTCTAGAAAATTAAAATTAAAATTAAATTTTACTTTGAAAGGAGCGATGCCTCCAAATCAGTTGCTTGATGAAGACACATCTGTTGTTATCGACAAGTGTCAAAGGATTTGGGAAATGTTTTCCATCATTTCATCCCTTTGTTGCGTGAGGGCTTCCTCGAGCAAAAGATTGATAGAATATTCTTCTCCCGTGTTTCTCTTTCTTTTTCCATGGGAGGATACTTGGGTTGGTTGTCCTCAAGAGAAACTAGCTCGAGACCCAACTCTCTATACCATGACCTTGTTGAGCACATGCACTAAGAAACGACAAGGAGCAGCCTGCTCTGACACAATTGATCTGGATTATTTTGAGAATGAAATGAAGGCAGAAATATAATAAGGAAATACACAAATATTTAAGAGAGATATAACAAAGAGATAACAATAAACACATAGATACAATAATACACAATTTATATTAATGAGCGAAATGTACAGAGCTGTAAAATTTAGAGTGAATGAACTAGCTAGATTGGTGGCAACTTATCTCTGAGAAGAGACATGACGGCTATGCTCATTCAAAAGAATATGATGATGATTTTACAATGAGGATCAAAAGGCCTTTTTAACATAAATAAAATACAAAACCCTAACCCCAGAAGATGAAAAGCCGAAAGGTTTGCATGCCCCTATGGGGGTAGTTGATAAGTCAACTTCTCGAGGGTGTAACTATTGCATACGATCTCGTTTGGTGCATTTTATATCTCATCAGAAAGGTATATCCAAGAAGTAAAAATTTCGTTGACGATCATGGAATTTCGTTGACGACCCTTTCCCCCGAAAAGTCCAAAAAAGCGTTGTTAGGGCCTCAAAGCAGCCCCAGAATTTTGGGACTCGAAAAACTGCAAAAAACTTCCAAAATGGAAAATTGTTCTTTGAGCTAGTGGAATAGGTAGGTGGCCATCAATATCCATCTAGATCAATCCTCCCTCCTTATGAAGCAATGGTATCCATTACGTTTTTTTCTCGTGGGATATGGGGAAGTGTTTGCGGAATCTGAACTTTGGTGAGTTTCTTGCCTTGATGGAGAAGTTGTGATCCGAAAAGATCTTTTAAACAACAATGGTTGAGTTATTATGCATGAATTATTTTACCATTTAGGAAACTAGTGAAAGAGGAAGAATTATGAAGAAAACATGACAACCACAAATCAATATACAGATCTGAACATAATCATGAAGAACAACAAACCATAACAAGAGAAGTTGATAATGGAGTTTGGAAATCTCGCCTACGTCTTCGGGCCTTTGTCTCAGTGGGTGAGGCTTTATTATTTCTATTCGAATCTTTAAAAGTACATCATGACAGTGAAAAAAATGTTACAAACTGATCCGGTCTTGTTCTACCATATCTCTAGAACCCAACAAAACTGACAACACTGAAAGCAGATGAACGAAGCCCCCAGAAATGGCATGCAAAGGTGCTCTCCTCAATTGCTTCTCTGCATAAAAATGACTTTAGCTTGGAAATTATTTAGCATAAACCTATTTTGAACCTCTCCAATGGATTCAGGAACCTCTGGTTTTTATAGGCCTGAAGTTGGTAACAAACTCCCAACTTTTCCCCAAGATCTAGCCTAAAAAAGGGCCCAAGATCCTCCAAAAATGGCTAAAATCCATCAAAATTGTTGAGAAAATCACTAAAAATCATATATTATAAATTAATAAATCCACTTTTTGCAAATATTCATGGCGCAACCCCTTTTATGCGGGCTCCTACTCACATGGCCTGTTCCATGTGGCCTCAAGCTAAGTCCTGGTGCACTGACCCCCTAACTGTTCTACTCCTGGTTGTGTGGCACATACATAGGACCTTGGGCTAGTATACACGTGCCCAAAATTGGTTGATTAGCCCCTGGATCTCAGCCTATGGTTACACCCCTGGTCAGCGGGCTAGCCTGACCGACCGGGGCTAACCTGACCGACCGGGGCTAACCCTTAACCTCAACACCAAAAATAGAACAATGGAGTCTAGTCATATGGAGGAGCTCACAGGAACCGAGGGTTGTAGCATTCATAACAGCCATGCCAAGTGTCAATGAAGTGTCATATGGTGTATACATAGGACCGAGAATATGTGCCAGAGCTAGGGCCAATACATATCCACACCAACTTGTAGTGTAGTGGTTACATTGCAGGGTCGGGTGGGAACTCGTCGAGGGCTGGGGCCTAGCCCCAATCCTTACTCCACCCATAACACATGTCCTTCAAACTTAAATAGTAGTGCAGACACTATAGAGTAAGAACCAAAGTGAGGGTGGGCTAGCTAGCCCGGCTCTACCAAGTCATTTGCCCGATCAGAGGTCACGCGGTCGACTTCGGTGGAGTCCAACAAAATGTTTCCCATATGTTATCCAATGCAAGGGTGCCATGTGGCACCCTAGGACTGTGTTACGTGGCACCACATTATTCTCCCAAACAAAGGACACATGTCAAGTGCTCATTCATCTAGCCGTCTGCCCCAGTGTCAGCCTAGTCATATTCCACTGTACCTGTCACGTGTCGTATGACTGTACGAACCTGCCATGTCATCTTGTA
>SNQJ01S0005240.1:0-13678 GCA_010110895.2 Picea sitchensis
AAACTTTGGAAAATCATAGTTATAACCCAATGATGAGGTAAATGTAATGATGTGGAGGTGATATGAAGGTGAAATGGAAGTAATTGTGAAGGTTTTAGTGAATAAATGGAGTGAGAATAGGGACTATTTTGAAACCCTACACACTGGATGAATCCCAAGGGTAACCAACAACTCGAGGGAAAGAGTAAAGCCAAAGGAAAGAAGGGTAAGGGGGATAAAATGGAGGCTAATAATATTGGCGAGGGTAAAAATGAAAAGAAGAAGGTGAAGTTGCTGTGTAATATTTTCACGGACGATCACTTGACTCACCAATTCCTTCATCTTGAAGAAGCCCAAAATGTTTTGGCACAACAACAACTTGTTGTGTTAACTAACCCTTTCCCACAAGGGAAAAATATGGCTCAATATTCCTCATCCAAGAATGTACTTGGGGGAAATCAGAGAGCCCCCATGCTTAATTCTAATAATGGAGCCGCAAACGTATACACGATGAGATTAGATGCTCATATACAGACCAAGGATCATGATTACGGAATGTCAAAATTTGTTGACAAGGGAAAAGAGACTTCCAACCCACCGCCTCCTCTTCATATTGAGAATAATGTGGGAGAAACTTTGACTCGCATCCATAAAGGTGTGTTTAAGAAGCATTCTCACAACCCGAACACAAGGATTTCTTAGAACTTCTCCATCATGAAGGATCTGGCACAAATTCCTTGTGTGATGTCTCCTCTGGAAGTTCTCCAAAGTTTCCCCTTGCAGAGAAAAGAATTATTATCTTCCTTAGGTGCTGATGAGACAACTAACTCAAGAATTATTGTTTTTGACCCCACCAACTATAAACCTCGTATTCCTTATCACATCTCTTTCCATAGTTTAGTGGTGTATGCCACAAAATCGTTGACAAGAAATATTTTCTGAATGGTGGTAGATGAGGGTACCTCAACTTGCGTGATGTCACTGGCATGTTGGAAGGCTATCAGTCAACTTGAGTTGTCTCCATCACTGATGTTGTTAACTGTGTTTGATGGTATTTCTTTTAGACCACATGGAATAATCCTCTCCTTCCCCTTACAATTGGAGAGAAAAACTATGTGCGTCGAGGTAGAAGTAGTCAATGTGCCTCTCGACTAAAATATTTTGTTAGGATAGAGTTGGACCTATGCTATGACAACGGTTGTATCCATCATTTTTTTGTGTCTTATTATTTCCTCACAAAGGTTGGATCATAACTGTTGATTAGTTATCCTTCTCCCATCTCAACCCTTCATCGAGGGCATCCACGGTCTCAATGATTGACAACCTGTATCAAGATACCGTCAACATAGGTGTGTAATATCCTAGTTTCGGCTAGTCTAGGAAACTCTCCTAATGTGTGTGTATGATTAATTGTTTACAACATATAAATGAGCATACAAATAATAATTGAGACAAAAAACTGCAAATATTGTATTATTATATCTCTGTGGAGTACAAATGTCGAATGCGGTTGAATAAAATAAATCACTCGACTAGATTAGTGACAAAAGTATCTTAGTTGGAATACAATAAATAAACTAAAACAATAGTACATGTTACTAGAAGAATGTTGCGGGATCAATGGATGAGATGTAGAATCTGCTGCAAGCTTTGGCAACTCATATGACAATTGATGCAAGTTTGGAAACTCCCTGGTGGCTAGACCTCTCGAATCGGCCATGAAACTATCCCAAACAGTGGGCTCTATTGTCTCTCTCAATACTGGTGACTGACTGACCCTCTGCTGGTAAGCCTGGACCCCAGATGGATCCCCTTGGGAAAATGCACCCCCTCTCCTACTGGAAAAATGTGCCCTAGTGATTCCACCATTGGAATCGGTTGATGTGTGTCTCAAATTGATATCCATGTCCTAATATGAAATGGGTTGGAAGGGTTTCCCTAGATATGATCTGATGATCGTTCGGGAGCCCCAAATGTGTCCTCCTCAAGTGTCTCAACCTCCACTACTGGAAAAATGCACCCCAGATGATTTCAATGTCAAAATCTGATGAGAAACTGGGAAAAATATTTGTCTTTCCTTCCTCTCAACTGGGTCGGAAGGGAATCTTTGGATTCTCCCTCGATCGGACAAGTCAAATCAATACCTTTTAAGAAGTTGCATCGTCACCCTGAATAAGTGCACCCTTGCTGCTAGAAATTGTCAAACTCTTGCTGAAGACTGATGGAAGACCTTTGTGATCTCCCCGATGACTAGGGTGTGTCTCGCAACACCGAAATCAGCCACTGGTGTATTCATCCTGGAATCCACTGAGGTACCTCTCAGGAGATGCACCTCTCTCCTCAATGACAAGTCAATATATGCATAATAATGAATTAGGTCGCTTTACCTTCTCTTATAGGTTCCCGAAATCCTAATTCACTGTTGACTCTATTTTTAGCTCGTATGTTCTATTTTTAGCTCAAGTTGGCTTAAAAGAACTTTTAGCCACTTTTAGCTCAATGTCACCTTAAAATTATAACACCCTTGGCTGGAGTGACCTCTAGTAACCGTGTTTACCCCTTTTTGGTCTTGGCTATATTCTAATAGGTTTTTTTAGACCATTAAGGCTTCTCTATGGAGCTCCTATTTAGAAAGGGACATTACAAGGTGCTAGAAATTTTCCATATTTGATGGGAAAATTTGATTTCCCTCCACCTTCAAATGATGTCAAGTTTACTTCAAATATCCGTTATTATTCGAAGGTTGCAATCTTTCAAGTAGCTTCTTTTCGAACGAGTTATTTTAATGAACTGTGGACTTTACCATCTCCATCGTCTTCGATGGAAGGGGTAGGGAATCTTAGAATGGATATGCCCCTATCCACTACTGAGGTTGCGTATAGCGTTGTCCAACAAGCCTCAAACAACCCTGATTCGGCTCCCCCTCAAGAGATACATCATGTTCTCGAGCCTATTTGGGCTCAAGACTTTCTTACTACTCACGATCCTTTGGACTTGGTATTTCCTTTCGATGAGGCGATTTTGGAGGAAATGACTCGATGAAATATACCTTGGGATGATCTTAACCATAGATATTATTTTTTACCCAAGCTGAGGAAAGTATAAGAAGGAGAGCTCACCCTGACCATGAATGGATATGCCACTTGTCTTATTAACCCTCTAGCCATGCACAAAATCTATGCTGAGGGAAACATGAAAAGTATAGATGAAATGATTCCCATTGACATCTATAAAACCCCTAGCCTCATTGAAAATGTATTCATCGGAGCAGACTATTCCCCCGAGGAGATTCAGGTGTACACTGAATTATTTAAAAAAATTCATGACGTTTTTTCCTAGTCTTATGAAGAGATTCCGAGAATTGACCGTCGTATAGTCAAACATGAGATTAATACTTACCCCAATGCTAAGCCTATTGACTAGAAGCTTCGCCCAGGCAATCCTCACAAGGAAGCGACTATCAAGGATGAGGTAGAGAAAATCATTAAGGATGGTTTCATATATCCAGTGAAATCGACGGAATGGGTGTCAATCCCTGTTCCTATCAACAAAAAACAAGGTATAATTCGTGTGTGTATGAAATTTTGTGATTTGAATAAAGCTTGTCGAAAGATAATTTTTCAATCCCATTCATGGATCCGATTATCGATGAATGTGCAGAATGTGAAGTATTTTATTTTATGAACGGTTTATCTGGGTACAACCACATTCAGATCAAACCTAAGGATCAACATAAGAATTTGTTTATATGTCCTTGGGGTACGTTTTCATATACGAAAATTCCTTTTGGCCTTAAAAATGTTGAAGCCACTTTTCAGTGGGTTATGTCGTTCTCCTTCTATGAACTCAAGAATATAGTCGAGGCACATATTAATGATCTTGCATCACGTTCTCGTAAGAGATCTGATCATCCCGCCCACCTACGACTTATTTTTGATAGGTGTCGCTACTACCAAATTCTCCTAAATCTGAACAAATGTAGTTTTTGTAAAACATTGAGAGATGATCTAAGACTATCATCTTTTGTTTTTATATGATCAATATATTTTTTTTTATATGATTAACAAAGTAATTTTAATAGAAAATAAAATATAATTATGTCCAAGAAATATTGTTTTTATATGATTAACATAGTAATTTTAATAGTAAATAATATATAATTATGTCTGAGATATATATAAGGATCGATATTTCCCAAAACCTATAAACAACTCAAAACTTCTCATCCAATACTACTTGCCATGTCACCTACCCCCCACCTCCTTTGTTGTCCAAAATCCTGTGCAATAGGCCTAAGAAGATTTCTCCCTTTTGTTGAGCCATTGCACTCAGTCCATAAGATGGCTTCTTCCATGCAAGCTTAGTCGGCTTTACACTACCATCCTCCATGTCAATCGAGTCGTGATCATCGGATCTGATAGAGCTTAACTCTTTCCCTTGTTTACACTAGTCAGATGACACGTAAGCATTATCTTTCTCGCGTAGCACCATATTCAACCTATATTTAATGTGCAGGGTTTTAAATGCACCATCAGCCTCTGCACTATGTCCTTGAACTACCTGCGACCAAGCGCTCATGCTACCGCTCTTGGAACCCTATATGTTTCCAATTTTTTCTCTGTTTATCTAGGTACTAGGGCTTTTCTTCCCACCCCCACGCAAGGAGAACGACCCAAGTTACTATATTTCCTTTCCCAACCAATGAATGTAATCTTTTACCAACTGATGGCCCTATCCCCTTTGAGGACCAAGGATTGACCACGCGGTGATGCCATTCATCATTATCTTTACACCTATCCATTTTTCATTTCGATTCCCCCGAGGTGAAGTCGCAGTAGATGTTGTGCACCCCTAGATGATGGGGTTGTAGTTCGAATCCCTCGGCAACATTGCGAAGGATGATGGATTCTTTCCAGGAAAATGAACCTCTGGACAGTTGTATGGTAAGTCACATATCATGTTCCTTAAGGACAAATTACCCTTGAACAAATATTTCCAGAGAATTGTAATCCATTTTTCATCCTGCAAATCTCAGCTTATCTCTCTAAGCCAGAGACTATTTCATAGCTTCCCTCCATTTTCTGCACACAATGCTTATCACACAAACACCATTGTAATTCACAAACCATAATTGTAAAAAAAAAAAAATACATGATACTTGTTAACAAATATCAACCAAAAACACATCATCGGACAATCAATTGGGCCTACAAATCAATAACTGTAATAGAAATCAACAATTGGCAGAGGAATAATTTGCATGATGATTGAATGAACTGAATTCTCGTGGCTCCAGACTTTGAATGAAATCAAGAAATCAACTCTGACGTGACAGTAGATGAAATAAGATACAGTAATACAAATACTATCTGTAATTCCATAAAAAATCCGTGAACTCACAGCCTCATGCTCCCACCAATTGCAACTTTCCCAATGACATGTAAACATTTGAGACATGGCACTTCATTGACCGGGAGAAGTAGAGCATGCTGGGAGGGAAGCTTATGTATCTCATCTCTGTAAATAAATCAAATATATATGGGTCATTCTATTCCCAAGTGGAGTATGCCATGGAGAATTGAATATCGCAAAAAGAAGAAGGGCGCACACAGGTATAGCAAGGTATGCCTGTGGCTTCCTCTGTAGCTTTTTAGGGGAAGAAATAGAAGTAAGTGTCCCGCGCCGGCAAATTGAGGGGAAGAAAGAAAGGGTCCGTTTTCCTGCTATGAAGTTGTGTTAAGGTGTACATACTATAGCAAATAGAAACGAAAAGCAGGTAATCCTGGAGCAGTGAACCCCTTCCCTTGGAATCTCCCCACTAAGGAGTAGTTAGCGTGAAGCAATGGATGATTTACCAGCCTAAGAACTATGGAGGGAGTCTACGTATATTTTAGCCCAACTACTGAATGAAGTAGTTTGTTAGGTCAATAGTTCGAGAAAGCCTATTTTATTCGCTCAATTACCTTCTCCTGACCTATTTAGGGGTTTTCCTCATATTTTGTACCTATTTGGTATATTTAATGAGCAGCTAATTATCTGTTGTTCAAAGAGGAATGAAAAGTTTGGATTTTGTCTCAGCCTGAAAGCACTGGATGGACCAAGTGAGACTGAGAGTTTAGTTTGGTGGAGAATGCGTGAGGTTTGGGTACTTAAGCTGGGTCGACAAAGGGGCGATGTGGTGACAAGTCGGTTGTGGCTACATTCTGTTAATAAATAATATTACTATCCCATGCACAATGATTTCAAGATCATAGCAACTAATTTGTATGAGTGCAAGTTCATAGTTTTATTTAGGTGCAACTTCATATTTTTATTTGTGCATTCTTTCACCCTGGGTTGATTGTAAGGAATATTTCGATTCAATAGATAGCTGCTTTCTATATATCCTTGTTTTTATGGTTGGCATTGTCTATCTGGCCTTTTATGTTGACCACCATCAATGTATTCACAGCATGCACCTGAGTTCTGTATCAAAGTCATGCTAGAACATTTTGCAGTTTTGGTTCGGTTGCATAGGTTTTCAATTTTGCATTTTTGGTTAAATTTTATCCAGACCCTGCACTTTTTTTACATAGCTATGTTTTGTTAATGTATGAAAAAGATTTTTTTTCCAGATCCAACATATTTTTATCTAAACCCTGCACTTTTTTTAAGATAGTTATGTTGATATTTCCATGGCTTACCATTCCAATTTTTTAATGCACAATTCATCAATTCATGTTGTTGGATCTAGGGCCAAGGGTTTTGGCTATGTTGTGGATGATACATTCTGTTGTGAATGATACATGGTTAGTAGTTTTGTAAATGTGCGAAAAATGATTAATTATGGTAGGCATTGCCATAGTTAAATGTAGCTTTAAATTCTTTTATTAATCAAAAAATATTATTTTTGTTTAGTGTGTATATGTTCATTTTCATCTAATAATTAGGTATTTTGATTTTTACCTTTTATTATTTCATTTATCTTGTTATTTTTTTAATCCATTCTTCTTCTATTTAATGGAGATTTTAATTCTCAATTCAATGTTTTTAGATGATATTTTATGTTAGAGAGGAAACCATTATAATTGGTCAATCCTAACGGTTTTGGCTCATCATTCTGATTTTAATGACTTTAGAAGTTACAAAGTGAAAATTCATTTATAGGTCTCTATAATTATTGAAGTTTGTGAATAATTTGTATTTAAATAGAGTTTTTTGAAAATAGATTTAATAAACCATTATAAATTGTCAATCCTAATTGTTCTCTTTCACAATTCTGATTTTAATGACTTTTGAAGTTGCAAAGTGAAAATTCATTTATATGCCTCTACAATTATTGAAATTTGTGGATAACTTGTATTTAAATAGAGTTTTCTGAAAATAAATTTAATAACCCTATCCTCTTATATCAACCTCTCCTTTTATTATAATTGATAGTATAGATTGTTTAATATTATTATTATGTATTTGAGTTTATATAAGTTTTTCTACTTTTGATTGAAATTTAAAAATAAAATTTATTAGTAAGGTTACGATTATATCATTTGATTCCTGGTTGAACATTAATTAGTGAGACTTTAAGTACAAATAAGCATAAGCATAATGCAAAGCATATTTCTTAGTGCAGAGTATCTATGGGGAATAAAACAAGGTCGAACTGATCTTTATGTTAGAGCCCTAAGAATATGGAATCTTCCTAGGATGAAAGACGACGGATTTCCATGTGATAATTGATGGAAAGAGGGGCAAATTCTCGAACTGATCTTTATGTTAGAGCCCTAAGAATATGGAATCTTCCTAGGATGAAAGACGACGGATTTCCATGTGATAATTGATGGAAAGAGGGGCAAATTCTATCTCTCAAGTCACTTAAATTTTTATCCCATACTTATATATATATATATATATAAGTTGAATTAAAATATATAAATTGAATTATAAAACTGGCATGTGGGTACAACTCTCTGCACTCATGAATCACACTCAAAGTGGTCTTCCAGATAAAATATAGTTCCAAGTTCCAAGCTAATTTATCGTGTAAACTTGTAAAACATACAGTCATAAAACATGATTCATTGGTTATAACGACTCGGCGCAGTTGAAATCGCTCTAACAGGAAACAAAGTCCCTCCTTCAAGCCGTGCCTTTCTCCTTCAAGTACGTCTGTCCATCAAGTTGAACTAATAAGCTTTACCTCATGCATGGTCCCACACGAAGAGAACATATAACAGAGCAAGGAAGCTAAGTTCTTGTCAAGCATGATCTGGGAAACTACATAGAAGTAAGTAAAGCATTGTTTGCTTCGTTCTACAATTAAACTAATTTATGTAATTATTTTAAAAATATGTATGTGTGAAAAATTTAAAGTAGATTTTTTTTATTTTTTATGGTTTAATATGTTCAAAAATATGGAGAGGTACAACAGGTAACGTTTAATCTTTAATCTTAGGACAAAAATAACAAAAATACATATAATAAATAATATTTAAATAATTAATATATATATATATATATATATAATCTCATGAGAAGGAATTTTTAATAAGAAACAGTTCATAAAAAAAATATTCATAATAGGTAAGAGAGTTGTTAAATATAATGTAACCTCAACAGTTTGACTGTACATTGTCAACTATCATGGCCAACTGTACTTTCTATTCTTGTTTAGCTTGAGCCTATTTAACTCAGCTATCTCCCATTGCATAGTACTTACTTCTTCAGACTTATTGTACTCTTCTTAATATATTCTAATATATTGTTTTTTGTTCTATTATTTTCTCTCTGCATTTCTTGCTTCTCAATTTATCATGATATCAGAGCTACAATAGTAAGCCTCTTCACACAGGCTGGAGAGCAACATGATCCTCAAACAACACAGAGCTTCATGGACCATTGAGAGCATTTTGACAAAGACTTTTCACAAGGCTTGGAGAGTTGTCCATCATACTATCGAAAGATCCTCGCAGGAAACTTCCACGAGGAAGTTGTCCGCTCATACGCTCAAAGATCAACGTAAGAAGCTCATGCGATGAAAGCGTACAACGCTCGAAGGATCGAGGAAGAAGAGAGTGCAGAAGAAGAAACTTTAAAGATTCTTGTAATTTTCAAGAATTATCAAAGAATTCACGAAGCAGAGCTTCATAAGGCAGAAACGTTGAAGATTTCACGAAATTCGTTCAAACTTGTGAAAGATTGCTGCAAAAGGCGGCATCGTTTAAATATTTTTGGAAATCGCTCAAATCTGTCAAAGATTACAACAGAGAACAAAGAACTTGTGAAATTCTTCAAATCTTTGAAAGATTCACAAATTTTTCTTCCGCAGGAGAAAATTCCTTCAAATGCAGCAAAGAACGCATCTCATGTGCAAAGAACAGCCATTGAGGCCGTAAGATTCGTCCTGCGAACGGATATAGTGAGGGAAACCAGTTCAGAAGGGACGAAGAGAGCGTGGAAAAGGCGAAAGAAGTTCATCCGTCAGATCTTGCGCAAAGGACTGACAGTTGTTGGATCAGTGAGAAAGTGCACAAGGTTTAGTCCTTTGGAGTGCATAGGAGAAATTTCAACTTGTGAAGTCTCGAAATCCTGACATCATCTGGACCGTCCATCAAGAGACACGTGGCGAGATCTCGGCATTTCGCTGACTTGGAGGTGTAAAGGTCAGAAGACTGCTGTGAGAATTTGCAAATCACGAAATCACGAGTCATTCTGGATCGTTGGATCGAGATAGATAGTGATCCGTCGATCTTATTCCATCGCAAAATCGGGGATCGGGAGTTGGACGAGCGAAGGAAACTGCTCTCCAAAACCTTGATACGCGAAATCCCGACATCACGTATCGCAAAATCTTGAGAGGATTGTGAGTTTTCCATCTCAGAGGACAGGTGGCAGCAGATCCAGACCATCACTCCATCGACATTTTGGAGTTCGGGATATCGGAGGTCTTGTTGACGAAAGACACTCCATGACGAAAGTCGTGAAATCACGATTCACGAAATAGCGATAAGATCAGAGTCGCCCATTTGTTTGGACACGTGGCGGACATTGAGGAAATCGTCGGGCATCTTCAGGAGAGTCCATTGGCACATCAGGATTCGATAAATCGTGAATCCTGAGGACAAGGGATCGAGTTTCTTTATGGTGAAAACCCCGTAAAAGATCAGAGCCGTCGATTTTTAGGAGACACGTGGGCGAGATCGGGAGAACCAATCGACACACTGGGGTTCGGCGTTTCACGGATCCTGGAGACGAGACGTCCGGAACAAATCAAATCACAAAATCATGAGGAGAAATCAGGACCGTCCAATATAGGAGGACGCATGGCGGAGATCAAAGAAATCGGGAAATTTCTCGAAAGAAAAGGTCATCCATCGTGAAATTGAGAATCGGGAAATCGAGGATTCCGTGGACAAGAGGTCCAATGAATTTCGACCTTCGAAACCCCGAATCCCGATAAGAGGTTTGACTGCGGTCCTATGAGTTTTGGTCATAAGATCTGGACCGTCAGATCATAGGAAGATCTGGACCGTTGAATTGTCCAAAGGAGAATTTCATATTTCGGCAATTTTGAAAGACAAAGAACCGGAAAAGCCCGTAGTGCTTTAACGTCAAGGCGTGTGGTTACATTGCACGGAGACTAAGGGCCAATTCAAGGCTGATAATCTCTCATCGACAAATCAACATTTCGATGATCGGAGGTTGGCAAGACAAGAGATAGGCGCACTTGTATAACGAAGTCCCGACGTCAGAATCGCGAAGCCAAAAACTCACGAAATCTTGAACGCAGAGTTCCGAAGTCACTGCAAATTACACGCAGGAGACAAGTAAGTAAGAATTTTTTTTTTTTTTGTTGAATTCTTTAAAAGATAACATCGTCTAGGAATTTAGGACCAACACAGGGTCCGATTCTTCTTGGAAAGAAATATGAGTTCTGGTCTCTTTGGATGAGATCTTTATTGCAAGCACAAGAGTGCTGGGATCTAGTGAATCATGGATATGTGGAACCAGATCCACCAGACCTGTCTTCCATGACAAATCAACAGAAAATTGCTCAGGCAACACAGAGAAACAAAGAAAATAAATCTAAGTTTTGGATTTAAAATTCTGCGGATGACTCGATTTTTTCAAAAATCACAGGCGCTGGTACTTCAAAACAGGCTTGGGACATCCTTAAATCTTCCTACCAAGGAAATGAAAGGGTCAAAATAGTTAAACTGCAGACCTTGAGGATGCAATTAGAGACTCTAAGGATGACAGAGTTCGAAAATGTGGATCAGTTCATGACCAGAGTCATGGGCATCGTAAACCAGATCAGACTGATTAATGAAACCATCATTGATCAACGCATTGTTGAGAAAATCCTCCGAAGTCTACCCAAGAAATTTGAAATGGTTGTAACAACAATCCTTGAATCCAAGGACCTGTCAAGTTTTTCAACAGATGAATTAATTGGTTCTCTGGTGACACATGAGACCAGACCGCATCTCACAAATGAGTCAATCTTCAATGCTTTCAAAACTCAATTCTCCTTCAGCAGAGAGAGAGGAAGAGAAAGAAGCAGAGGTCACCAAGGAAGAGGGAGCAATCACAGTAACCCTCACTTCAGTGGAGGTAATAGACAACAATATCTGAATCCAAATTTCCAAGGTCAAAGACATCAGCAACAAAATCAACATCAGAATTTCCAGCCTCAAAGAGGTAGAGGGAGAAGATCAAATGAAAAAACAAGCATACAATTCTATTACTGCAAAAAGTATGGGCATTATGAATCTGAATGCAGGAAGTAGCAAGCAAATCAACTCTCAGGAAGAGCACATGTGTCAAATCACATGGGAGAAAACTCAAGAGGTATGTTTCTCTCATGCCACAAGACTGAAGAACAACCTAAAGATCTTTGGTTGCTGGATAGTGGATGCAGCAATCACATGACAGGTAACAAAGATTTACTTTCATGCATTGATTCTTCAATCTCATTTGACATTACACTTGGAAATAATTACTTAGTCAAAGTTCAAGGAAAAGGAACTGTTCCTATTCTTACTAAACATAATGTAAAGAAAGACATAAACAATGTCTATCATGTTGCAGATCTGAAACATAATTTCCTAAGTGTAGGACAACTCATTGAACATGGCTATAAGGTACTTTTTGAGGTAGCATCTTGCAAGATATATGACAAAATCCTCAGTAGAAAATTGATTTCTGAAATTCCTATGAACCCAAATAGGATGTTTCCCCTTATCCTCAGAACTACAAATCTGAGTCAACCATATGCACAAAGTGCATCTACCCTGAATGAAACAATGGTTTGGCATACAATTTTTAGACATCTACCATTGCAGAGTCTAAGTCTTCTTCAGAAGCACTCCATGGTCAAAGGTCTTCCTATCTTTAAAGAGAAAATTCCCCCATGTGAGTCTTGCATATGTGGAAAACATAAGAGAACTAGTTTTCCACAGTCATCAAATCAAGCCAAACAACATCTTGAACTTGTTCACACTGACCTATGTGGACCAATGTAAAAAGATTCAATAGGTGGTAGCTTTTACTTTCTAACATTTATTGATGATTACAATAGAAAAACATGGATGTATTTTCTCAGACACAAGTCTGAAACATTTGCAAAATTCAAAGAATTCAAGGTAGAAGCTGAAAAACAGAGTGGCAAATATATCAAAGTACTCAGGTCAGATGGAGGAGGAGAATACCACTCCAGAGAATTTGCAAATTTCTGCAAATCACAAGGCATTATCATGAAAACAACAACCAGATATACTCCACAACAGAATGGAGTGGCTGAAAGGAAAAATCAGACAATAATAAATATGGCAAGAACACTTCTTAAAGAGAAAAGTTTGTCAAATAGGTTTTGGGTTGAAGCAGTAGCATGCCCAGTTTATCTCCTGAATAGATCTCCAACCACAAGTCTAAAGATGAAAGTTCCTCAAGAAGCATGGAGTGGGACAAAGCTCAATGTAGCACATCTAAGGACATTTGGATGCATAGCATACGCGCACATACCTTCCAAATTAAGGAAGAAACTTGATGATAAAAGTGAGAAATGTATTTTCACTGGATATAGTGAAACATCTAAAGCTTACAGCCTTTACAATCCAATCACCAAGAAACTAATTCTCAGCAGAGATGTAAAATTTCTGGAAAATCAATTCTGGAATGATTAAGAAAATCAACAGATGTACAGTCAAAATCCATTGCTGCCAAGTTCTGAAAATGCATAAAATTCAGGACAACAAGTACCTCAAACTATTCTTCCAAGATTGCAAGTACAAAGAAAACCTAAAAATTCTCAGGATAACTCAACTTCCAACAGAGAATCATTCTCTGAACCACAGAATCAGAGAAATCGAAGTTTGAGAGAAATCCATCAACAGTTGGATGACTTTGAACAACACAACCTTTTTTCTTTAATGTCATGTCAACCTACATCCTTTAAGGAAGAAGCTAAGGAGCCACATTGGGTTCAAGCCATGAACCAAGAAATTGACTCCATTGAGAAGAATAAGAAATGGGATCTTGTTGATTTTCCAAGTCACAAGAAGAGTATTGGTGTCAAGTGAGTTTACAAAACTAAACTCAATGAAAAAGGGCAGATCGAAAAACACAAGGCAAGACTTGTTGCCAAAGGATTCTCACAACAACCAGGTACTGATTATGGTGAAACTTTTGCTCCAGTAGCAAGATTAGACACTGTAAGGACTCT
>SNQJ01S0005240.1:35600-54740 GCA_010110895.2 Picea sitchensis
ATCATTGAGAACCTCGATCTCGAAAAACCTTCATTTAGGCCCTCAAAATGGCCCCGGAAGTTAAAACCTGCTAAAAATAGTAAATTGCCAAAATTGCCATAAAGTTGTTTTGAGCCAGTTAGAAAACGTGGGTGGCCACCGATACCCACCTGGATCAGTTAAACATGGAGAACATGGGAAGATAAAAGGGTAGAGGAAAGGGCTCAGGGAACCGCGGGAATTCTAGGAAGGGCAGATCCAAATCTAGATTTGGAAAGATAGAGTGTTGGAATTGTGGGAATAAAAGACATCTGAAGAAAGACTGCATAGCTCCAAAGAAACAAAGAGATGGACAACAGGAGAAAAATCAGGAAGCAAATGTAAAAGGTGATGTGTTACAAGATGCTTTGATTCTTTCTATAGAAAATATTTCTAAGTCTTGGGTATTATATTTAGGGGCTTCATTTCATGCCACACCCTATAGGAAATATTTTCTAGATTATGTTCAAGGTGATTTTGGATAGGTTCATTTGGGTGATGATGCACCATGCAAAATTGTTGGAATGGGAAAGGTAAAAATAAAGTAAAGCAATGGAAACCAATGGTTGTTGAAAGAGGTAATACATATTCTAGATCTTAGGAAAAATTTAATTTTAACAGGGTAGTTGGCAAGTGAAGGCTGTATATCCATATTTACAGATAATGAAAGATTGGCACCACTAGGAGGTGGGCAACCGTATAAGGCGACATGAATTGGCACCACTACATAATGACATATTTCATAGAAGAAATCTCTAGCTTTGTCCTCCCACAGTTTAGAGTGATAGAAATGGATAGGCTCGACGTCGTTCGGGGTCCAGCTCTAGCTCATCAAAGGGAAAGGAGTCATAAAACAAATGGCATCCATGATGTAAGATGACATATAGAAAGGGTCAGGTTTCCCTTTGGACTTCATCGACTAGTAGTCTATGATTTCCTTAGCTAGGTTGTCTGACAACATATTAACCCAGTTGAAAGAGAAGCCCTCTGCCACTTCATGCATAATTGGTACCCATGCTAATAGGAAGTGAGTGGAGCTCTTCTTCCCGAACAGTCTACATAACATCATAGCCACATAAATCATATGGGCATATAACGATGTTGTGGCATATATGCCATGAGTGTCTGCTCTAAATTTCTCAAGGTGCCCCCACTAGTCCTTGATCAAATCAAGGTAGTTTTTCTCATATTGTGTGCACTCTTGTTTGTCAAAATCCATTATAAATGTAGCATTGTAACTATATTTAAAAAGGGGGGACAATTTATACATTACTTGTATATGATCTGGTCGAAAAGACCCAATAACAACCTTTTGTGAATTGCAGATGCTCCTGGTTGAAATGTCAACGTTTTCGAGGGCCCAACCTATCATGTCGTTATATGGCATAATCCTTGGTCGCGTGGATGTTTTGTGCATCTTTCACTAAGCTATGTCCCTGAGCTTGGTTGCATGAGTTTCAGTTACTTCGTCGCCTGAATCATCTTGGAAATTTATCAACTCATGCTCTAGAATATCGAACACATGCGTTCAAGTTCTTACGATATCTATGGCTCTCAGTGAGGTGTCTGACAGAACATCTGTGTTTGGATTTGCACTTTCACCAGCTGCTTTAGCCATTTTTCATGGTGCCATGATATTCATGAAAACCGGGACTGGGTTACCTACTACAGGAGAGTGTGTGAGCTTCTCAGTTGGTTGAAACTTGTTATTCTACGAGAATGAAAATGGAATTCAAAATCAAGCGTTCTTATTCACCTTAGGCATATTAATTTGAGAATACCTTTACTGACAATAAATTCCTTTACCTTAATGAGAAGATATAGATGGTGATCTACAATCTACATTAAAATAATTACCGTAGATTTGTGATTAATGCCATTAATATCAACGGTTCACAATCGAGAATTTTGGATGAAACAAGTTAGAAAATCTCTGAATTGTGAATTCACGAAAGATTAATTTCGAGATAATCTTGTTTAACACATTAATTAATCGTGTTTAACTTTAAGTGTTTTTGGGTATTCAGACTTTGGGATTTTAACAGTAGCTCGAGATTGAATCCCCGAAACCGCGAAACGATTAATTTTCGGATAATCATTTTTTAGTTTTAATTAATCCTGTTTAAGTTTGAAATGTTTCGGAAGTTCGGACTTCAGAAATTTCAAGATGTGATGGATGATAAATGCCTGAACTTCCGAAGTGCGAAGTTATTAACTGTCTTTTAATAGAGATTAACTTAATTAATTAAGATTTGATATTTCAGGATTTTTTTGCTTCTTGGATTTGCAAGTTATTTCCTTATTATATTCCTAAAAGGCTATTACCCGTAGTGATGTGTTGAAGATGACGTCATTTAAGGTGACACGTCAAAACCAGGGGGTGCCACGCGTTACTTAGATTCATACGAATCTTTGGCCGAAAAGGTTGGAAATGGATGATACATGTCAATCCAAGGAAGACTTAAAAAGGTACACCTGTACTATGACTAGGATCCTTCAAACACTTTTCGGGTATCGAGACTTCTAAAGTTAAGACCTGGCAAAATGCCCGAAGCGCGAAGCTTCGAAGCGATCTTTAGTGATTTGGTTACTTTAATAATTAGGTGACTCCACAACCCCAAAGAGCTTGAGATCGTTCGATCACTCTGAGGAACTTCATCGACAACGATCATCATACGTGCCTTAAGACTAGAAGTAAATTTGATTTAAACATTTGAAAACCATCTTCTGAGTTATTTCAAAAGGATGAAGATCGAGAAAATAAAGAAAAAACTTAAAATTTATATATGTTCCAACACAACCAATAAAAAAATTAATACAAGAAATTTGAAAAATGTAATGTTTTTGGAAGAAAAATGAAATAATGAGTATATTATGAAAAACTTAAAAACCTATTGTAAAAAGACTACAAAATGCACCAAATATTACAATAGAATGCACCAAGCTAATGACTAACAAAGAGTTTTAGAAACATATCAATTGTAAGTGATATATTGTTAGACATATTTTTATTAAAAGTGATATGTTGTTAGACATATCTCTATTAAATAATGTGTTAGTTTAGTTCAAACAATCTTAAAATACTTTTAAATTTTATTTTTTTTAGAAAAATAAATTTATAACTTGATAAGATAATTATATTAAATTAAATTAAGAAATAAAAATTAAAATATTGTTTCAATAATCAATATTATTATATACAATTTTTAATATTTTTATATACAATTTTGGTAACAAAAGAGATATCAAAGATAAAAACTTTCTTATCAAAAAATCTTAAAAGATTTTTTGATGTTGGATAACAATTATGTAGCAAGTTTATTTTGGACCTGTTGGCTATGCGATTAACCTGTGGCTTGAGAAACCACGACCCTGTGGCTTGAGAAACCACGACTCAGGGGCATCTAAGTCCTCAAAATCACCCGTCGGCCTGAGCCACACCAACCCTTAACATGGTTGGATTTTTTTGTCCCCGCAAGTTTCGAACCGATGACTTTAACATCACAGAATGGCTTAACAACACACTCAGTCACCCACTGTCCTACACCTCGGGAACTATGTAGCAAGTTTATTGTCAAAGTTTTAAGAAAAATATTTATTTATCTTATAGGATTTAGTTTACTTGCACTATTTTACAAAGACTTTATGATGTTAGACCACAATTATGTAGTAAGTTTATTGGCATACTTTGTTTATCCTATAAATTTATACAATGATGTTGGAAAACAATTGTGTAATAAGTTTATTGCTATATTTTATTTAATTGCCATATTTTATTTATCTCATAAATTCATAGGATTTAGTTTACTTACATTATTTTTGTGTAGTAAGTTTATCCCGAAAGTTTTAAGGAAACTAATTTATTTATCCTAAAAATTTATAATATTTAGTTTATTTACATTATTTTATATGTGTTTTTATTTATTTTACATATTTTAAAATAAGTTGAAATTAATTTTATTTTATTTTAAATAATAAAATATTTTAACTAATCTATTTAATTTATAAAGAATTATATGATAAGAAATCAATAAAATATATAACAATATTAACAATTAAAATCAATCCTTTAAATTTAAATTTATAAAATAATGTAAACTCAATCCTTCACATTTATAAAATATTTCATTACTAATCATTTTAAAATTAATTAGAATTATTATTATATATGTTTTAAATTAATTTTAGAAAGTTAAACACATTTTTATATATATAAAAAATATTATATTAATTAATATTTGAATTTAAGATATTTTTATATTAGTTAATATTTGAATTTGGACTATCTAATCAAACCACTAAAATACAATTCCATAAATCACATATTAGTTAATATATTTCAAACCACTAAAATACAATTCCATAAATCATATTAGTTAATATTTAAATTGAATTATTTTTATATTAGTTAATATTTAAATTTAAACTATCTAATCAAACCATTAAAATACAATCCCATAAATCATATTAATTAATATAACCACTAAAATACAATCTCATAAATCATATTAGTTAATATTTGAATTTGAACTATTTTTACATTAGTTAATATTTGAATTTGGACTATCTAATCAAACTATTAAAATACAAACCCATAAATCTTAAATTAATCAAACCACTAAAATACAACCCTATACCCCATAAATCTTAAATTATTGATAAATATAATATTTTCATTTTCATTTAAAATGCACCACCAAATGATTTGACTATTAATCAAACCACTAAAATACAACCCCATACCCCATAAATCTTAAATTATTGATAGATATAATATTTTCATTTTCATTTAAAATGCACCACCAAATGATTTGACTACAAACAAGATAATGTTAAATGATTTTATTGCAAACACGATCTCAATATGATGGAAAATAATTGAGAAGTTTAAGAAAGATGTATATAAATGACATTAAATATAATTTTATTTCCATGTGACAATTTAATTATTAACCAATTAATAACTAATTTTCAAGTCAAACTAATGAAAAAGTAAACACAGCTTATAAGGAAAAACGAAATTCAAGGCATGAGATAATGAAAATGTGAAGGTTGGACAAATAAATATGGATGGACAAATAAACATTGATACAAATTGTAAATATAATTGATACCAATCCAATTAAATATAATTGGATTCCTTTATTGATTAAGTTCATACTCAATGCAGAAAAAATCAAACCCGTCTGCAAATATAGAAGAAAATTAGCTTTCTCATATCTCCCATATATTTTTCCTTTCACAACTTCGAACGGACGGAAGCTTCTTTGATCTCTTCAAAGGCTTCCATGAAACATTTGGACAGCATATTTACATCGATATAAGCTTTTGATCCCATCACTTGAATTTGAATAGTGCCCATGTAACTCAGAATAGACACATACAAAGTCTGCATAAATATTATCCACAGAAAACTATGTTTAACTTCTAATTTATCAATTAAATAATAAATTAATAATAAATTTTAAGCTTGAAACACCATATTGTAAACTTAATACTAAATAAAATCAAACTAGTAAAAAGAGCTTGACGGTGTATTTACTCACCATAGGTGAACCAGATACAAAGAAGGAAAAACTCTTTATTGCATTTCCATCTAATGCAATCTTTTCCAGTGGGCCAACCATATTTGAAATCACCATCGTTGTATTGGCAATAGTATTGTATAAAGATGTAGAAGTAGCCTGCATTGTATCATGGAAAAGAATAAAGAATCAATAACTATTTCATAATCCATTTTTAAGAATTTAAGTCAGCTCAGTTCTGTCATGAATGAAAATTCAGAATAAATAAAAGTTTAATCCATTCATTTTTTAAAATTAAGTAAAAAATGAAAAATGGTTTTTAAATAAAATATACCTGCGGTCCTTTTAACATCGCTAAACATCTCAGAATTCTCGCATTGATGAAGACTCCGAAAGACATTTTATGTCTGTCTATAATACGCTTTGCCTTTCTCACAAACTCCAGAGGATTATCCACTTTTCCGGTTATAGGTACCCGCACATGCAAGAAACCAAAGTGATTTCCCCAAGGCGCTTGAGTTTTTGGGTTTAACATCTCATCTATGCTCTGCACAAATACAAGTTGTCAAGAGATAGACATAAAATAACTCATACAGAATGAATAAAAGCTATTGGTCAATTGTTTAATGCATAACCTGTAATCCAGCCAAGACTCTTGTGTTTAACAAACATAATGCTGTGACTCTTGATTTCTTCATTTGGTTCATAACAAAGTCCTTCACAGGCTCAGATCTCTTTTCATACGCATCTTGCAAGCTTTGTTCTCCAACTGCAATACAGCAATAGTCCATCACATCTGAACGAATTAGTAATAAGACATCAGAGTTTTTCTGAAGACAGCAAGGCAATTGCCACTAAATTATGATGAAAATTATTACCAGCAGACAGCCGAATCTGCAAGTAACGTTGCATGCCGTAGAAAATTACTCCCGTTATCACATCATTCACTGTCTGTAGATAATACGAAAGAGCTGTAAGTATAAATGTAAATCAGACAATATGAATCAGTGCTGCGAGCATATGGCTGTGATCACATACCCCTCCTACAGAATTCTTTATCTGTTTGATGTCCTCTAAGTGAAATGTAGCAGAAGAAAGAGCAGTGGGCATGTGTTCGACTCCAGGAGGTCCTCGAATAGGCAGCTGGCTATCGTCAATCCATCCGATCATTCTCAGTGAAGAGCTTATTACATCAACCATGGTGTACCATACTAAAAGTAAGAAAACCCATACTATGTGAAAAAAAGCAGCTGCAATGGACTGCTTTGACATAGTAGTGGATTTAATACTATGATTCGCACTCGGAAAAGTGGGTGGAAGATCGGGATTGTCGGCTCTGTTGACAATAGAAAGCAATGTCGACATGAAAGAAATGCCATCTCCTAGGGAATGATGGATCTTAATAACCAAAGTGGCTCCGGCCTTGCTTGTTTTATAATTCAAAAGGTGGAATTCCCACAGAGGTCGCGATTGATCCAAAGGCCTAAGGGCCAATTTAGAGATATAGTCATCCACCCAGGCGTCGTATGATTCCTCGGCAGGAGGGAACCCTGGAATAAATACGTGGTCATCGATGTTCACAGTCGTTCTCTGCCATCGCAACACTCCCCGATCGTCCTTCTTCTGCAAAGCATATACACAAACAAACACAAATAAGAGCAGAGTTATATCCAATATCGAAAGGAATGAGATGTTACGGTATGCTCTGAAACATGGTACAAGACATGAAGAAAGGGACTATTGCTCCTGGAAATTATAGCGACAGCAAGAGGAGAGCAACGACCATGATACAAGAGAAAAGGGGGTTCCTTGGCAAGAGGGCATCGGCCATATTTTTCTTGGCGCGAGAGATTTCTGTTATGGCTTCTTCAAATTCGAATACGACATTTATGCAAGCAGACATGGGCGAGAGATAGAGAGACTGGCTAATGGGCTGTACTGGCTGCCCTTCGCCTTCCAATTCATGGTCATCTCCCCGCAGATTCATATGCAACTTGATGGCCATAATATAACTTTAGACGTTCTACGAACAAAAACAAAACAGAGTGACAGCACTCAGCTGATAATCCTTATAAATTGTTTTTATCGAAGCATGGCTGAAAACACTTATATAGGTATGAGCAGTTGATTAGGATCTGTGCTAGTTGACAAATCATTTAATGATACCTGTGTACAATTTATAGATGCTGTCTCCGTCTGACTACTTATTTATTATCATCGCTCGAAAATCAGAAATACCTTCTGACTATGTCTTTATAATCGCAACTCGAAAATCGGAAATACCCCGAAATATCAATGCCATGATAAATATTATCAGTCGCACTGCACCGTCAGAGCGGGATCACACTTTCCAATAATACTTTACTATCTGCTCCGAAGCACTCACCAGCATCATAATCCATACTTTATTATCTACACTCATTCATTAATGATGCATTTATCTACACGTCATTCATTAATGATGAACATGCAGCATATATATATATGTTTGGATCAACGTACAAGTGTTTATGTTTATTATATAAGTGTAATCTAAATTTTCTAGATTTTGTTTTTTTTGAATTCTGTTTTAAATTGGGTGAAAAATAGTTGGATCTGCAGATTTGAGTGATTAAGTTTATATAATTAGAGTGCTTTATCGGTTTTTTAGTAGATTGAATCTATTTATGCATTCAGAAATACAATTTAAACAACAGAAAATCGCTATCTTGTCCAGACTTACATAGCCAAATTCGGACCAAAAAACTCAAAAGGTAGAAAGTTTAGATGAGCTTACAGTGTTTGTTTATTATGGTAGTTGTTTAAACTTCTAAGTTTTAACTGTTTTTATTTAAATTTAGAGGAAATTTCAATTTTCCATTATTTAAATTGTATTTCTGAATGTATAAATATATTCAGCTTACTAAAAAACCTCTGCTCCACTCAGATTATATAGATTTGGTCACTCAAATCTACATATCCAATAATTTTTAACCAGCAAAATTATCTCCCTAAAAATACCAAAACTTAGAAAATTTAGACTACAACTTTATTGTGAATTGGTTGTAGTATGTTTGTTGAACATTATTTTTAAAATTAAGTAGTACAAAAGTTTTTGGTTGTTGGAGGAATGTACATTCATAATAAATAAGTTTTATTGTTAATTAATAATGTTAATAATAATAATTTATTTTAAATTTATTATTTAAAAACCATTAAATTGATTTATGAGATTTATGAGATATGTTAAGTATCATGCAGTTAGTGAATCATTAATTTAATGTTTGATATATCATTAGTTCATTGATGTATACAGTTTGTTGAATACATATTACTCACCATCCAAAAAAAAAAGATTAAACAGTAAACCAATAATTGACTTAGTACATAATGTTTAATGTCTGAATCTTACATAACTTATCTTCTATAAATCCGAAAAAAATATACATACTCTTCTTTCTACTTTCTGTAATACAATAAAAAGTTGTACATACCCTACCTTCTATAATTCCAATATCATTACTGTCATGAAATATGGAAACATTTAGCATATATCCAGATTACTCTCACAGGAACGCGTACATTAAGTTCACTGATTGCTCCTATCAGAGAATTTAAAGGCACGGAACTTCAACACGATGTTGGAAATGGAATTGCACATTCAAATTTGTTAAATTGAAAACGCCATTACAATGAAGGTTGGGAGTATGCCCTCGCCAGCCCTCAATAGAAAGCTCTGCCAAGGATTTTGTTGTGATTGCGCAATTGTCATAATTGTCATTATTAAAGAAGAATTTGATGACTAATTTGTTTTTAAGTCAAATACTGTAAAAAAAAATTAATAACTCGTTAATGTTCTTTGAATAAAAATGTTAAAATGACATGTGAATTGTGAAAATCATCATTAAATTTGACAAACTGTTAGGATTTGAAATTCGAACCCTGCTCTCTTGTCCTCATTTAATAAACCATTATTTTCATTATTTGTTCTTCCCTTTTCGTTCGCAGGTTCAGATTGCCCTTGAAATCCGTTAGAAGAAAACCATCCCCATAGGTTGCGTCCCCCACCATTGTGCTATTGTTTGTTAACTTGATCACCCTTTCTAACATTTTCCAACAGTTTGAAATTAAAAAGAAAAATGGTTGATTGCACGTAAAGAGTAGGAAATTTAATATCATATTCGGTAAATGTCTTTTAGGAAGTTTAATATCATATTCTGCACATGGCTTCAAACTATAGTTGTATTTTATCTAGTATGTATTTTAGCTAGTAAGTTTTCATATTAGCTTTTCAGTTATCGAAATTATACATTTATGAAGTTAGAGAACTCGGCATGGTTACACAGGATTGGATATCATTTTGAGCTTTATAAGCAAACCCTTTCCAAAAATCTACACATATAACACTTATTGCTACAAATGTAAATGTTGCAAGTTAGAGGATTTGATCATGGTTATGTATGATTGGAGATCATTTTTAGCTTTATAAGCCAGCATTTTCCAAAATCTACACAGACAATTCATTATTTTTTGCTTTATAAGCAAGCCCTTCACAAAAATACATTTACACATATAATACTTATTGTTACATGTGACAAAAGGTAACTTTGAGCTACCCAGAGCGGAAATTTTGATACAGAACTCTTTTCTTTACCATATGGGTGGCACACAAAAACCAGAACACGTGTATATTTCCAAAATCTTTGAGTAATTGGCGTTGGGTAGGATTTTCAAAAGAATATATGGTATTTGGTTTTAAAATATTTTAAGCCGAACTCAGATATTAATTGCAAACATAAAATGTTTGTTCAATGGCAAGAACAAACAAAAAGCATAGTAAATCTCCCATGGTAGTGATTAAGTAAATAGGTTGTTTAATGTGCTTGAGGTTATCACGTTTAAATAAGGTAGTTTAATGTGCTTGGTCTTATCACGTTAGTTAAATTTTGAGTACAATTATAGTGTTGCTTATATGAAGCAATGGTTGTATCAGAAGAATTAATTAATGTCCAACTTGTAAAGATCTTATTGTTAGAAATATGGCTTGCTTGTTATGTAATTGTCATTGTCACGTGAGTTATAGTTTACAAGTTTAGTATATTATTTGTAATGGTTTATCAAGCTTTTGTGTTGTTGTTAAGAGAAGAATGAGAAAAGTTGTGGGAGTGATAGAGTGTCATTGAAAATGTTCCAAGGTAGCTTTTGTATTTAAATACAGCTTCATGTATCATTATATGGAGCACATGCCAACATATATTAAGATGCATCTTTGAAAGTGGAGGTTTTTCTTGTGTAAGGATTTTTACCAGTATAACTTTAATGTCTCATTGTTGTGTTGGAGTTCTCTTATATATTTTTTTATGGCTTGTTTTAGGCATTGCTTTTTAATGAAAAAGTTTCTCTCTCACAAAGGAGGTTCATGGATTATGTCTGCAAGTTATGTCTTTCCTTGTGGAAGTCCACCTCGATAATGACATTAATATAGCTCTCTCAAGGCATGAGAGAGACCATTGGTGGAGGGAAAATACTTGTTTGTGTCAATTTGTGTAAAATTGGAGGCTTTACTTGTTGGTGTCATATGCATTTTAATTCATTCACAGCAAGAAAAATGTTTATATGACCATATAAAAGTTGCAAAGAATACATGCTAGTAACAATTGAGAGGGAAGTGTCAAATTAGAGAAGGTTGTGTTGACGGGCGAAATTGAACGCTCGTCAACTGGAGGAGTGGATCCGGTCCGGGGTTGTCTAAATAAACCAAGCCGTTTGGGATGATCCACCCCGACGGGTTTAGCGGCTCCGTTGGCCGATCTAAGTCCTAGGAAAATGAAAGAAAAACTAAACTAAGAAAAACTAATCTAAGTGAGAAAAGCAGCTACAACAAAACTATATACAATTCTAAAGCATATATACAGTTTACTTACTAATATCATAAAACAAAAATCCTACTTATTTAAATGTTCAGCTATCAACACAATTAAATCTTAACCACAAATGTACAATATTTATAGATTACAGATTTTAAATGAAAACCTGCAAAAATCATTTGTAAATTGTCCTATGACAGCAAAACTATTGTTTTTTGATTTTTATAATTTTATGAGAAAGAAATAAAGTGAAAACTGTCTAAGCTAAGAAATTAAAATAATAATCCAAACTATAAATCTAAACTATATATATCTATCTAAACTACTTAAATAACACTAATAAACTAACCAGTAATAACGCTTTCCAATTTGTTCAGTGCAAAGTATCCAATTCAGATGTTCGATGGGAGGAAACCCGCACCGTATTTTCCACAATCTTCTTGTAAACAGGAAGCAGCAGTGCTCTTTGAATATAAATGACAGGACAAACAAGACATAAAATGACAACAATCTTAAAATTTACAAATCACCACATTTAGATAAACCCGTATGCGAAGATCTGTACAAAAATGATTCATTTAACAAAGAAGATAAACCTTTAATTCATTAAATTGAAACAAAGTAATTGTTGTACTTTGAAATAAGAGATATGAGATATGGACAACATATAAACCAAATCATATCAACCTGCAACAAATTATGATAGCTAAAGTAGTCAATAATTGATTGCAAACTGATATGAAGAAAACTTGAAATAAAAGTTTGATATATTGAAAGCTAAAGCTGTTACAAAACATCCACTTTCATCCCAGTTTGTATCCTCATAAGTCCAAAGTCTTTCTTCTCCCAACAGTGATGCGTTCATTACAAAAAATAACAAGTATTTAAAGGCCATAGGGTAAAACATCTCTATGGGAATTATCAAAAATAGTTTACAAAAAATATGGGAATAATCTCCCAAGTCCCTATTTTTAACTTAAGCTAACAACCTAAAACAAGACTATATCACAAAAGCATCTTCTAAACTACCACAACATGTCCAATTTGTCATTTGAAATTCGTATGCACCTGAAAGTGGACAAGAATACACAAGTTTAGATAATGTTTTATTTGTAAAATTAACAGAAATCAAAATTTTAAGACTAGCTACAGAATCTTGTGATTTTGTAGCTGGTCTAATTTGAAAATAGAACCGTTTTAAATCAATCCAAAACTAACAGAAATATATTCGACCTATTAAACAAATCTTTAATTATTAATTCAACACAAAGCAAATCGGTCATGCCAGAAGTAACCAAATATTTATGCAAATTGAAATAAACGAAATCGTGGTCAATTAACCGAACGGTGACAGGGATATATGAAAAACACTTTTTATTACCAATTCAGAGCAGACAAAATAATTCGAAACCAACGAAATCATTTTTGAATCAATCTCAATTCAAAAAAGACTATAACCGATCAAGCAAATATTTCATATTCAATACAAACGCAATAGTTTATGTCAACTCAAAACTTAACAAAATCGTTTTTAAATCCAAAACTAACAGAGTTTTTTTTTCGAATCAATAGATTACAGTGTATTTATCAAACCAATCTTTGATATTAATGCATCGCATACATAAAAGACTATGCTAATTCAAACATACATAATCATTTCAAAATCAAACCAAACAGAATCAAATCAAACTAACTCGGAAACAATTCAATCGTTTATACTAATCTGAAAGCAATAAAATCGTATCAATCAAAACATAGTTGTGTTCGATTTTAGCAAACAAATCTTCTGTACATGATTCATAACGAAATCACTTTTAGTAATCCGAAAATAACATAATCGTTTTGAATCTAAACAAACAAACATGACTAATCAAAAGAAAACCCAATCGGTCATACTAATTCAAACCAACTCATAAAACAAGATCGATGTTGAAATACATACCTGGGCAGTAGGAAAATGATTTGATCAGGATAACTTTGAATTGAAAAAGGTCGTTGTTGCCTCAACATTTTTGAAGACAATTGAACCGGTGGTCTTTTTCTTTTTCTCGTTGGCTTGTAGCCAGTCGTTCTCCTTTAACAACATAGTAACTCGTTCCTCTAATGATTTAATCTTAGATTGCAACAAGGGAACATCCGTGTAGTAACGTTCAAGCCAGGAATTGCATTGAGTACACGTTGATTGATCGGGCCTTGGCATTACAGGCGAGGGTTCTTTCAATTTACCAGGGGTGTCACTGTGAAGCTTAATTCCTGGGAATTTAGGGTTGTTCTTGAGGCACGAAGGTAAGTTGGAAACATATTCATAGGGTTCCATAGAGAAGAGGACATGCGAGTAAGGGTATTCCTTGGCTATGAAACGTTCAATATCAGAGTCTGAATCCTTGCTCAAAATGATAGGCTTTCGGTCAGTGCTCTGTCTGGGCTTGTTCCGAGCACATCTCGATATCCATCGTGCATTTTTATTTCCCTTACTGTTGACACCAATATCACCTTTTCCTTTCTTCCTTACAGGCCTCTTGATGGCCTTAGTATTGTCTTTAGCACGTGGGTCGGCCATAGTATTGGGTAGGTTAAGGTTGGGGCAATTCGAGGGTTTGACAGGGGGTAGAAGGGTAGGAGGTGGCACGGTAGGCACAACAAGGGTTTCATTGACCACAACCTTGTCTACTTGGACAGAATCGAGAGTGGCAAAGCCATTCCTTGATAGGAAGGCTTGCCAACAGTCACCACTAAGGTTCAAATGGTGGACAACAATGATTTTGATCAAGCAGTGATGGAAAAGGTTGTTATCAACCTTCTCATGCTTAAATCGTTTGGACATATTGTAAAGACTGTGTAGGAGATAGTGCGGCATGTTCAGGGGGTAGTCTATAAAATTCATCAATAACCGAAGATGATACAGAAATACCAAACCATAACGACCTTCGCAAGTCACAAACTGCTTAACAATTGCCAATAGATCATGCCACCTAGGTTTGAGGGTAGTGATAGGCATACCTCTATCACAACTAACAATCTTCCTTGATGTGAATAGGAGCGTCCATGGCACCTCGTCCACTTTGGAGTTCTTAAACCACCTCTGCCCTGTAGCTGGTAAGCCTGTAGCCGAGCTGAGGAATTCCTCATTTAGCTCGAGTTGGATATCTCCGACCTTAGCCCTGCATCCGCCAAACATGAGGGAGAACTGTTGGGCTACCAAAAGGTTGAAACCCTCATATCTCTAGATAAAAGCTAACCAACCACTATTTTCCAAATCCTCACGAGCATTGTCGAATAGCAGGAGTGTTTGGTTGCCATTAGGTTCTATGCGCACCACAGGTGCCATAGGAGAGAGCACACAGTGAGTCAGGTAAAGGGGTAAGGGTTTGGACAGGGTATACGCAGAATCGAAAGCTCAGGGATTTCCCCAAAACCAACAAAGGTGACCCAGGATAGAAGGCGGGCATTAATGCCTAAGTGTGCGAGGGTGGTGGAACAAAACAATCCATGTAAAACAGTCATATCCAAATGTACAATCGAAGGCGCATATGGTGATTCAAATCACTATTGTAATGTGTTAAAAGCAATGCCATTCAAACAATTAATGAAAATTATGGTAAGTCGACCCAAATATTTGCACAAGCAATAGTGTTTGCATGGTTTTAAAATCAAAACAATGTTTCGAATATAGCACCAAGAATTCGATAATAAATCGTATGCTTTGTAAGAAACCACTGAATTAAAGGTCTAATCACCATGTTAATGCGTTGTTATGAAACCATTGAATTCGATCAAAAGCACTAGAACATCAAACCACTATTGAATCAAAGACTCAATCACAATGATTAGAATATCATCACAGTCTCATAAAAATGAAATCATATTAACAACAAAAAAATGCCAAATGAATAAAGGTTTTGGTGTCTTGCCAACTGTGTGACCATAATTGATTTGGAAATGCAATGAACACATAGACAAGAGTAACCATAATAATCCAGTGACGATTTTAATGCCATTGACGTGACTTCGAAATCAAAGTTTTCACGCTTGCAATCGTGAAAACGAGAACAAAAGGCAGGTGTGCAAATGCGCAAATGACAGTGTTGTTTTATTCAAAAAATTGCGATGAGAATCAAGGGTTCCAAAACACTTGTGTAGGCATATTATAAGGGAAGGATAAAATGCGAAATGGTTGCCAACAGGTTGTAGTATTGTACATGGCATAGTAGAATCTTATGAATATGGATACATATATGATTAGGCATGACTAAGATATGGAAGTACAAAAATGTGTATGTTTCAAATTTTAGAAAATTCAAAATATATGTAAATCTATTCAAAAATTTTAAATAACATTCATTCTTCATTGTAAGAAACTTGAAACATATCTCAAATTTGACACATAGCATATAACATATGATATAACAACTTGATATGTATATATACATGATCTGATCATCCTCATTCCATTACTACTCCCATTACAGAAAAAGTACAAATGAAACAACATTAAATAAGTATATTTCAAATCATAAGTTAAAAGTCCATAATCATGGCTTCGCTTCAATATATGTATTTTTTTTTAGAGTTGATTAAGAAAAGGTGTGTAACTTTCAACATTCATTCAAAAGGTTACATGTGGAGCCATAGTCACAAATTTGTCTGAAATGATTTTTGTGTTTTTGTTTGTCCATTATTACTTTGAAATGATTTTTGTGTTTTTGTGTGTCCATTATTACTTTGTATTGTTATGAAAAATCATTTTTTTGATGTTGTTTTTCTCGTTTGTTAAACTATAGCATGAGAATAATAACATAGTTGAATTGTTGAAGTTTCACTCTTATCTTAAAAATTGCATTTTAATTAATAGTTTAGAATTTCTATCAGTTAAAATATAACATGAAGTTTAACGATTTAAATATTTTTCAACACACGTAGTAACATTTGGTTGATATTGACTTTACAACTTTGTGTTGTCTCTTCAACTTTTTCTATCCTATCTTACATTTTTGAACCTGTAATGGTGACCCCCACTCAAGGAGGATACATCCCCACTTTTCGTAATGTGGTGGCAGGCAACAACCGACCGCATCCACATCCTACCGCCACTTATGTAACTCCCAACTCTCTTATCCCCATGCAAACTAAAATGACAAAGGAGGCTCTGAAAAGCTCGGAATCACTCCCATCTCAAAACAAACTAAATATGAGTCCTCAAAAAACATTTCTAATGACCTGTATCCACAATCAGAGGAAATCCCACAATATGAAATTTTGTCACCTCTCCTAGGTCAGGATATCCAATACATGTAATATCACACCCTCATTTGCAAATTCATGGGCCTTTGGCCATAAGAAAAAGAGCTCTTATGGTGGATTAAAACCCGATGGAATCCAAAAGGGGGATTCTCCCTCAAACTAGGTTCCAAAGGCTTCTTTACTACAATTTTCAACATAGTTGAAGACCGAGAACATGTCTCCCAAGGTGGCCTGTATTTATTTAACTTAGTTGGTCTCTACATGCACATATGGAAAGAAAAATTTATCCTGGAAAAGGAAGATTTCACCATTCCTCTAGTTTGGATCATACTATATTCGCTTTCGTAGGAGTACTGGCGTTCAAAAATTCTGGAATGTATTGGAAATACTCTAGGATCCTTTGTACAGATAGCATAGGCCACCCTTCAAGGACAATATACTTCCTATGCCCATATTTGTGTCTACCTGAATGTCTCTAAATCTCTTCCATCCTCAATCTTCCTCAGATACATGGATGTAGATTGGCTCCAAACCTTAGAATATGAGCACATTCCCTTCTGGTGTAGAAAATTCCATTCTCATGGGAACCTTTTTAGATATTTCCCTTTGAATAAGCAACGTGATCCCCCCAAATCTCAATATGAAAAGGACGATGTAGGATTTTTAAAAGTTCCATCAAAATGAAAGGCCCAAAAGAAATCTCCCACCCGGCCTAACCCCAAAGGCCCTTGCACAAGAAATAACTTGGAATCACTAGAAAATCTCCCTGAGCAAGAAAACCCCAATCCCATTCCTTCTACTAAGACCTAGCCAAGTTCCTCACCCTGTCAAGACAAGGACCCTTCGGATTCTCAAGTTCCCATTGTTAGAATATAGAAGATGGTGTGCTCATTTTACCATTGACGATACCTTCGTCACCCAACCATAGGCCGAAGCCTCCCTCCGAGCACCTTAACCTTGACTGAGAATTCCTCTGGAAGCAAACCCTAGGCTAGATAGCCAAACAAAGGGTAGCGCACCTCTCTCCAAGAATAACGCAACACAAAATATTGATGAGACAGTCCCAAACCCTAGCCAAGAGATATTCAAGCCAATACTAAAAACTTGATGTTGTTGCAGCTACACCAGCTCTTCCTCCAAACCTGTGCACAAGACTGCAACTGTAGTGCGCACTAAACTGCAATTCTGAGATGCTGCAAATGAGAATTGGCGCCCTGTATTTATAGTAGTCCTGCCAGTTTTGCTAGGGCCAACTTATCCTTCTTGGTATGTGTCTGTTCAATATATTATTATTATTTCTGGCCGACTTCTTCTCTTGGAGGCTAATAACCTAATATAAATTATCTTCTTGAGCTGACAAGGCTTCTAGTGTTATTAGCCAACTCATTAGGGTTTCTCTTTCTTTCCAGAGTCTTCTATTCTCGTCAGGTTCACACGTGGAGGTAAATACCTCCCCCAGCTACCATAATATTAACACTCCCTCCTAGCTAGAGAGGTATTTACATGTAATGGACTTGAGTACATAACATACCATTTACCCGGTAGCATCAATATAGTCATCTAGACTATTTCATGACTAGATCATGAGCATCACCATCACCATCAACTGCATCATCTCTCGAAACCATATTTCATCTAAGTAAGTTAGACATGATGATTCACTCATACCATAGAGTGATACAAGAGGAGTAAGAGCTATGAACTATTTTCTGTCTGGAAAATCTCTCTTCATCATCCATCTAAATAATCATTATCTCCAATAAACTGCTGATAGTCTTCAAGGCAATTAGAACAAGGATAGAACACACATGTGTCTATTCATAGTAGTATATAACTACAACTCAGTGGTTCACTACCACATCAAGTAACACACAAGGACTTGATCAACAATGTATGGTTGCGAATAGTGAAACATATTCACCACAGTAGTCCTCATCTACTGTCATACAGTCTTCATAACAAACATCTGTATAGAAACAATGTTATGATATATATTGAATTATTTGGGCCAATATTTCACTCACATCTGTGAGATCTGAAGGAATATCTACCTCATGAACAGTGGAGCACATCCACCACAATAGTATATCTCTATTGTCTGGAGATAAGCAGTCTTCGGGCCAATATTTCACTCACATATGTGAGTTCTGAAAGAATATCCGCCTCACAAGTAGTGGAACATATCCACCATAGTAGTTTACATCTACTGTCATATATTCTTCATAACAAACATCTAATAGCAACCTGCACAGAAATAATGTTATGATAAAAACTGAATCATTTGGGCCAATCTTTCACTCACGTCTGTGATATCTGAAAGAATGTATGCCCTCAGTATAGAATATCAACAATGGGATATTTTCTCCAATCTTCTCAAACAAGGAAGAAGGATTATTTCTGATTTATGAACCTGGACCATTTCTCACCCTGGGCCATTCTTCCTACACTAATTAAAGTGCATCCTGGACAAAATGTATAAACCCTAAGAAATGTTTGGACCATTCCTCACC
>SNQJ01S0005240.1:58337-93144 GCA_010110895.2 Picea sitchensis
TAGTATATTATTATTATTTCTGGCCGACTTCTTCTCTTGGAGGCTAATAACCTAATATAAATTATCTTCTTGAGCCGACAAGGCTTCTAGGGTTATTATTCAACTCATTAGGGTTTCTCTTGCTTTCTAGAGTCTTCTATTCTCGTCAGGTTCACACATGGAGGTAAATACCTCCCGCAACTACCATAATATTAACACCCATTACCCAAATTCTGGCCCCCCAGCCACAAGACCAAGATGCTTCTATGATTCCAACTAATTCCTTAAATATGGATTTGTACGAACTGGAAGAGATCAACCTAGAGGATCTCGAATTCCAAGGAATAGTGGTTTCATGTGAAAGGAAAGAAGAACATTCAATACCAGATGAACGAATTAGGCTATTGCAAAGCGCTCTTATAAAATCAAGAAACAAGGAAAAAGGGATAGACATTCAAAAAGGTAAGCATTCTTTCTCTAATTCTCTTGGAATCAAGAATTATACAAGCAAAGAAAATAATAAGGTTCCAAAAGATGAAAAGAAAAGAGGACGACCCTCCAACAAGAATCAGGAGAAATTCTTCTAAATTTGGGAAGAATCAAGAGTGTGGAGGAGAAATTCTCATCCCATCCCCAACCTTCTCAATGAAAATCATCTTCTGGAATGTAAGAGGCCTCAACAACCCAAGCAAACAGAGAATTTTGAAGATGTTGATTAACGATTAAAAACCCTCTATCATGATTATACAAGAAACAAAATGTAACTCCATAACCATGAAAAAATTGGCCACCAAGTGTTGGAAAGGATGCCAAGATATGGTAGTAGATGTTGAAGGGGAATCAAGAGGATTAGCCATCCTATGGAACCCCAAGGAAATCTTTTTATCTCATTTTTTCACAACCCACCACACTATCTCAGCCAAATTCCAACCCATAGGATCTAAACAAATTGGATACATCACCAATGTGTACGGACCAAAAACCCCTGAAGACAAATTATCCTTTCTTCATACCCTTTATCACTTAAATCCCCTCACTGAAGCACAACCCTCACTCTTAAAGGGAGACTTCAATATCATAACGCCCCTCTCAGAAAAATGTGGAGGTCTCAATCATCTAGACCAAGACATAGCTAGATTCAAAGAAACCATCAGTGACCTCAACCTAGTGGGATGGGAAACCACCAATGAAATCTTTACAGGGAGAAATCACTGCACATGCCTGCACCAAATAGCTTCCCATTTGGATCATTTTCTTATTTCTGAATCCCTTCTTCTAAAAAAAATTTTGATAGAAGCTTCCATTCTTCCCTACCATGGCTCAGATCACTGGCTCATCCACCTCCACATCGACATCCAAGCCATCCCCAAAAATTGTCCCTTCCACTTCAAATCCTTTTGAATGACTAATCCTTCCTTCCCTAGCTACCCTAAGCCAAATCTCTGTCTCCTCACCTCAAGCTTCGACTTCCCTATGGAATCCTCCCCCATAGAGGTTCATTAAGTTTAACTTTGATGGGGCTTCTACATGAAACGCAGGTCTCGCAAGGTATGGTGGAGTCTTCAAAAACAACCAAGGCATAATTTTGAGAAGTTATGGAGGTAATATGGGGGTAAAAACCAACAACTCAGTTGAGCTTCAGCCTCTGGAAGAAGGTCTATGTATTTCCTCGACTCAGGGTTACGTTAAGCTCATCACAAAATGATACTCCTAAATAACCATCAACATGTTCAAGAGTATCCAATCATTTGGATTTATATTTATTATAGTAGTGAATCCCATTGGGGCATTCATCCAATTTGGTTTTCTATAAATTCATAAATCTATAGTGTTATTTACATAGTTGGTTGTACAAACAGGTGTTGTCTCCTTTGTGTTCTTGTGTTTGAAAAAAAATAATTGTGTGTGATTCCTATATTTTTTGTGTGTTCTTAGTGTATACTAGTATTCCAACATGGTTATTGTGTGAATGTTATCATAGGATGCATCAATTGATATCAGAGAAAGGATATCCATGTTATGATTTATGTAATACCCCTAGGTAGAACCTCATTGTAATTATAAATGTAAGTGTACATATAGGATGATGAGCCAGGATACTTTGGGGCCAAAGTGATTTTGTATGAATGTATTTTGAGGCCAGAGTGCCCGTATGGTTATTGGGTTGGTGAGCCTGAAGATGAAAGGCCAGTGAGCCTATTTTTTTTTGTAAAATGCAATCACACTCATTTTTAATGAAAACACATCATTGCTACACAAAAACCCTGTAAAAGACTATGGGGGATAAACTCCACCAGAATGGGAAAGGGGGGCTAAGAGTCTAGAGAAAAGGGGCTAAGGTAGGGGGATTTATCCCAAAGGAATATTTTATTAATATTCCCAAAAATATATAAAGTATAAAGTATTTATATTTAAATATATCCTAGGTCCTTGTGTTGAGGAACGTGTCACTTTGTGAGGGAATCCCTGTGGAACCAAGCTAATTCCCAACATGACAAGTGTCAAGTTGGGAATATGAAAATATAATTGGGAAAATTTAGTTGCTTTGATCATCTTTCCATCATTATTTGCACCTCACTACTTCCATGATACTTACATATGTATCTTCATGTTGCTAGTACCAAAATTGTACCTGTACCAAGACACTAGTTAGATTTGGAGTTGAACTGAAGAGGCGGGTTGTTAGGCCCATAGGGAACTAAATACGTGGTTTGGAAGGCCCGTAGGACACTAAAGAAGTGGGTTTTTAGGCTTGTGAGCATTCTCTCCAGGTGAGAGAACTGTTGGGAAGTGATTTCCCAACGTGCCAAACTACAGCTACAGGGCTCTGAGAGATTTTTTCTGGCTTGTTATTGAAGCCCCAGAAGGGAAGTGGGGTAGTCGAAGGACTGTTGAGCAGAGAAGGGGTACTCTTCCTGGGGTGGGACAGGCATGTGTGGAATGAGGGATTGTAGGTTGTTAGTTTGAGTTGGCACATGTGTCTAAGTTTGTATCTTGTTAAAGATACCTTATCCTGATTAGAAACCATTTACCCAAGTGGAATTTAGCATCTCGGGGGTGACCCACTACTGAGAGTTTATGATCAGTGTGGTTTAAGTCTAGGAGGAACGTGTAAGTTATGCATGAAGTTGGTGTTCTTTTTACTAAAGATAAGTGTTTACAGGGTGTTAATTTATGTGTTATGTTAAAATTTATTCAATTATTCTTATGGTTTTTTCTGTATATGTTGTAATTGTATATAAATTTCGTTATCCACGTTAATCTGAGGAATTACAGGAGTATATCAGTTACTTAAATGGTATCAAAGTTTGAATTTTTTTTCTGTGGCATGGCCCAACCTGGGTGGTTGGGGACCTTACAAAGTGGTATCAGAGCCCAATTTTCAACACTGAGCATGGATGGGATGAGTTAGTAGAATGTTGAAGCATAAATTCGCAGAGAATTAATTTCTGGAGTATTTATGCAACTTGTTTGATTAAATTATTGTAGTAAAATTGAGAGAAATATCATAGGTAATATGAAGAATTGATTCGTAAATTGAAAATAAGCAATTTCAATATCTAATGGGGAAAATCCGGGCCTGTAGATGGTTGATTTGTTTTGAATTTACTGAGCAGCCATAACACCCAAGATCAAAATTGGGCGAAATTAGGAAAAAGTATGCAATTCTACGATGGAAATTCTTGGAGAATTCATGAGTAATGAAAGAAATGAACCAATAATTAAAATCTGAGAAATAAATTTCAAATTTGGGTGATTTTCGAAGTAGGAAAAACTCGAAAATTTTGGGTATTTTTCTCATACAATGACGTCAACATGATGTGGAGGCCACATGTGAGTTGATGTGGTATAAGAAAGACATGTACTTCCATGGATGCAAGTATATATTCAATGGGATGACAGTTGGAAGGTGATGTGGAGCCATGTGGCAGGCTAATTGTCAGTCCCACGAAAACACGATAAGATCTTGGAATTTTTCTAAGTGTTAAGTTATCGCAAAGCACATAGAGAATCAAGGGTATGGAATGAGGTATGGTATCCCCATGGACCCGCGAAACTGTGGTAAGAAATATCAAATCGACTAATTCCTAAGGATTTGTCAAGCGAACGAGTGGATGTAGTTCTAAGAGTATAAGAAATATGGGATCACCCGAACCTGTGGTAAAATTATGAAATTTGACTAAGTGTCAAGACTTTGTAGGTGTGAAGGATAACACAGAGGTGATAAAGCATATGAAAATGATTGTGAACCCATGATGGGATCTTAGAGAAAATGACTAGGTATAGGTTTATAATGGATACGCTGGAACACGGTGGTTCCTTTTGGAGGAGGCATAATTTATAACATGAATTAAATAAGAAAAACTTCTAAGTATGGGAGAAAGTTAAGGGAAACAGAATGAGAGAGTGTATTTTGGAGACCACAAAAATTTGAAGAGAAGAAATAAATACCTTAGACCCACGATGAAATGTTTTAACGGTCATGATCTAATTTGAAGATAATCATATGGTGGTTGAGCATCGAAGATAGGATGCTTGAGCTAACTAAATTATCTTCCTTGTAATTCCATTAACAATATTCTTGCTCAAATATTTTGAAAGGGGACACAAGAACTAATCATGTGGATTCGTGGAAAGTGGAGTCCGTGTATTTACTCAAGAATACTACACAAAATATATATTAATAATTCACATGAAATCATAAATAAATTATTTTTGATAAAATTCTGAAGAACAAAATGTTGTATAAAATGATGGATTTGTTAAATTCTTGTAGCCTTACAAATCCTGTTGCATACACATTTTGCAGAACCAAGAACATAATTTGAAGTAAGAAAAATTTAACAGGAAGATAAGTAAACCAAGACATGGATGATGCCCAAGGAACATACAATTATGAATATGAAGGAAAAATGAATGCCCATAGGGAGAAACGAAGAAGAAGTATAGATTGGATGGGCTTAAGAAGAAGTATAGAGTGGATGAGCTACAAGGAGAAATGAATATAATCAAACCACCTAGATTTGATGTTGAACACAAGAAGAAGTATAGATTGGATGGGCTCAAGAAGAAGTATAGAGTGGATGAGCTACAAGGAGAAATGAATATAATCAAACCACCTAGATTTGATGTTGAACACAAGAAGGATGAGGATGTTGAGACCTCATGGTTAGGCATGAGAAAGTATTTTCAGTTGCATAATTACTCTTCATAGGAAGAAGGAATAATTTGCATATATCTACTCAAAGGAAAAACATCAATGTGGTGGGATCAATTTGTGCAAGTGCAACACATTGATTAGAAAAAGGTTACTTGGAGAGAATTCAAAAGGCATTTTCAAAAGAAGTACTTAACCAAATGATAATATTATAAGAAGATGAAGTATTTCTTTGAAATCAAGCTTGGGAGTATGACCATAGATGAGTATGAAAGGAGATTCTTAGAGTTGCTAAAATATGTTTCTTTCATCAAGAATGAACAAGTTAATAATTAGATGTACTTGAGTGGGCTTCCATAATTTGTCAGTGATAAGATATAGTATGATGATATAAAGACACTATAGGAAACCATAAGGAGAGATAAGTGAATTTATGATCATCATAGAGGAAGACAAAATTTCCAAAAGGCGTGGGAAGACAAGAAGAGGAGCAATATGGAATAGAGGAGAAAGGGGGAAAAGCCACAATTCTTCCAAAATAATTTTCAAGGACAATCAACTCCTAAGGAACCCAAGATGACTGAGACAATGGGTAAAATACCAAGGCAACCACCTATTCATTGTTGGGGTTGTGGGGGAGATCATATCTACATAGATTTCCCTCACAGAGGTGAAAAAGTGAGGACTTTTCACAATGTAAAACAAGCTGAAATAGTGGAGGACATAAGCATAAATGTACCTAGGATCTATGCAACTCTGGATAACAAGCCAACTAAGTTTCAATCACATATGATTGAAGTGGAAGGTAATATCAACAACCAAACCATTGCTATTTTAATTCATTCAGGAGCTAGTCATAGTTATCTAGATCCTAAGATGGTGGAAATATTTCAATTTCCAAGAATCAAGCTAGGTAAACCTTGGTTGGTGCAACTAGCTACAGGAGATAAAAGGAAGATTAATGAGTGTTGGTTGTGGATCCTGGTTATATTCACGATTCGGATTTTTTTTTTAGCCGTTCTTAGACCCCATTGCCTAACGAAGGGTGTGGGGGGGATTTCCCCCAAAAATTGTCACTAGGGGGTCCAACAAGGGTGGCAAAAATTTTTGTATCCCCCCCTGGCAGGGATTCGAGGGCAGTGCCCCCAAAGTAAAATATTGGGAAAAATTGCATTGTATTTTTCTTTAATTTTGTAGTCAATTTGGATCGTTCATTAAAAGGTCACAAATATGACGATAGAAGTTATGTTAAGGTTTTTTTCCCTAGAAGAAAACCCTATTTTATGAGGGAATTGTATTACGGTTGTGTATGAGTGTGATTATTGTATTATGAGAGAAGAGACTATGAGAGAAAGAAGAGGAAGTTACAACACACATGTTGTAGGTTTTATCTCTTCATTTTGTTGGATAATTAAAATGAAGGACCTGGAATTTTCTTTGGTGGACAAATCCCACACTAGGTGAACCACATATATCTATGTCTCTATTGTATTGTGTATCTTTTGTGTTTTATTTCTGCATTTGTTTTATTTTGTTACCCGGTGATCATGTTTTTTCTAACAATTGGTATCAAAGTGAAAGGTAACTCGCAAGAAAAGAGGGTTCCCGGTTCAAGTGGGAGCAATGGCGGAAGATAGAAATTTTAGGGTGGAGAAATTTAACTACCAAAACTACCAGTTCTGGAAGATGAAGATAGAAGATTATTTATATCAGAAGGAACTATTCCTACCATTGGGTGGAATAGCAAAGAATTCGATGACCATAAAGGATGAAGAATGGGAGGTTCTTGATAGAAAGGCACTAGGAATGATACGGCTGAGCTTGGCAGTGTTAGTGGCTTTCAATATTTCAAAAGAAAAGACAATGAAGGAGTTTATGGATGAATTGGATAAACTATATGAAAAACCCTTGGTGTCCAATAAGGTATTTCTAGTGAAGAGATTATTTAATATGAAGATGTCAGAAGGTGGTTATGTTGCAGATAATTTAAATGAATTTATTATGGTTATTAATCAACTAAGTTCTATAAAAGTGGACTTTTATAATGAGGTCGGGGCTCTTCTAATATTGTGCTCATTTCCAGAAAGCTAGAGTGGTTTGGTCATGGTTGTAAGTAACTCTGTCTCTAGTTCAAACACTCTAAAATTTGATGATGTTTTTGGTGTTATCCTTTGTGAGGAAATGCGATAGAAAAGAACAGGTGTGACATCAGGTAATGTGTTGAATGTGGAGAACATAGGAAGGAAAAAGGATTGAGGAAAGGGATCAAGGAACCATGGGAATTCTAGGAAGAGAAGATCCAAATCCAGACTAGGAAAGATAGAGTGTTGGAATTGTGGGAAGAAAGGACATCTGAAGAAAGACTGCAGAACTCCAAAGAAATAAAGAGATGGACAAGAAGAGAAAAATTAAGAAGCAAATGTAATAGGTGATGTGTTACAATATTCTTTGATTCTTTCTGTAGATAATATTTTTGAGTCTTAGGTAGTAGATTCAAGGGTTTCATTTCATGCCACACCCCATAGGAAGCATTTTCTAGATTATGTTCAAGGTTATTTTGGACAGGTTCATTTGGGTGATGATGCACCATGCAAAATTGTTGGAATGAGTAAGATACAGATAAAGAACAATAATGGAAACAAATGTTTATTTAAAGAGGTAAGAGGTGTACTATATCTAATAAAAAATATGATTTCAATATGACAGTTGTTAAATGAAGGATGTATATCTATATTTACAGATAAGGAATGGAAGGTCACCTAAGGATCATTGGTGATAGAAGAAGGAGAGAAGGTAGGTACATTGTATTTATGTACTGGTAATATTGATTCTTCTGTCTCTTTAGCATCTATAAGAGTGGATATAAGTATGACATTACCAATTTTCCATATGAAAGAGAACTAGCTCTTTGGTGATATGATTGTGATAAAAGGGGAGAAAACAATATAACAAGTTTCTCTAATGAACTTGATACAAAACATAATTCTTTGGAGGATCATAATGACAGTCCATCTAGAGAGGGTCTTGTTCATAATGAAGAAAATGAGCACCAAGATGAGAACTGGGAAATTGATATATTGTAAGATTTGATCAAATACAATATATATGAGGGCCTAAGGGACACTTATTTCGGTATATGTGTTCCATTGGTGGTGCAAGAAATAGTGAATGGAATAGCACAGATGATGTGATTCGTGTGATACGTTCTTCATCTATTTTTGGAGTAGGTCAGAAATTATTTATCATATCAAGATTACTATATGCCAATTTGAGGATGCATTTCAATTAAAAATAGGTTCTATAATTTATATTTTGTGTTTTTCATTGTAACTTTGGAGCCACATTTTCTTGATGCAAGTTATTTTAAGATTGATGTTTTGATATTTAACTATTACATTGTCTCTTTCTTGTGTGTGACAGGAAATGAAGTTGGAATTTGATGAAGATGGGACCTATCTCTTCACATAGATAGTATCCTAGTATTAAAGGGTAGATACCCGATTTAACAAGAATTCCTCTAAGAAAGAATGGGCTCATTCAATTAGATGAAATTTCTTAGATGTATTTCTCTAATATGTTGATAAATTTTAATGGTTTGTCTGTTTGTTGCATTTTGGAGCATTTTGTAAAGTTTGGAATTTTGTGTTTATTTTGGTTAAAAATGTGTTAGGCCCTTGAATGCTTCTAGTTCTCATTTGATGTTTGATTGAACCTTTTGTTATGGAATGATTGGCTTCATCTTATTTCCATTGATTCAAGGGTTTGGGTTAAAGTTAAAGACCTTTGTTGAGTAAAAAAATGTTTTTCATCCTTTTGTCATGACATTTATTTGAGAAACATATGGTCTTAGGCTTAATATATGCCTTTAGTTATTTTGTGGGCACTCAATGTATTCTCCATAACTATGATTATTTTTTTAATATGTTTGATGGTCAAGGAAATAATTTTTTATTTCCTTTCATTTTTTGGCATGACTTGAACATCTTCACCTTTTAGGATCTACTATGTTTATTTTGTATTTTCTTTGAAAAGACTTATTGATTATTTAAAAAGGGAAATGAGCTCTACTTAGCTAAGAGAAGAGAAAAATGGTCTATGCACTAGATTCCTATGCGTACATCATAGAAAACCTATTAGCATGAGACTGACACTTCTCTAATGTAATTATACTTTCATAAATATGGTGGTTGAATTTCAGATTCCATAAAGAATGCTATGCAAACCCCTTTGTTGATTGGATAAATACCTCCATTAACCATACTTTACTGCCACTTACCTTGCAAACCTCCAGTCCATACCATGAATAACAACACACATTGTCTTGTTTTTCTTTTAAAGTTTGCTTGGTTGAAATATTAGTGTATGCTACATCAATGAATTGATGTTTAAGGTACTGATGGTTGTATTACTCTTCAAAGCATCAATTTTAGGCCAATTACCAACACTATGAAGGTGGAAGTGAATGAAGGATAAACACGCTTCATTATTACACAAGAGTACATGAAAATCACATCAAGGTAAGCCCATGAAAGTTTTGAGATTGAATTTACATTCTCTTGCAGATTTATCAATGATTATGAATGAATCATGTCATTGATTTAGGTGTTATATGAATGACTTAGTGAGATATTGAGATAATAATGTTTACATGGAGATTTATCTCACTTGGTAGCATAGGCTTAGGAAATTTTCTGAATCATTTGTCCTTTGAAATTGTTGACAAAAAGTGCTTATGTCAGCTCATGCATTAGTATTGTCAATGAGACCTAGTTGTACTCCTTCTCATCCAATGAGTAATATTGCTTATGCATCTTCCCTCTCTTTAGTGGTTGGTGAATCAATATGAGATGAGATCGATTAGTTTTATAACTATTGCCATTTCCACATGTTTTAATCATTGCAACCTTGAATATTGCAAGAAGTCTTTCATCAAAAGAATCAATATTACCATGGTCATCTATTGTGTCATGATCAAATGCTATTCTTAGTTCTTTTCTTAGCTCATGGACTAAGAAGTCTTTCATCAAAAGAATCAATATTACCATGGTCATCTGCGATGTCATGATCAGATTCTATTCTTAGCTCTTTTCTTAGTGTTCATTGAAGAATCAACTGCAAACACTACAAAGAACTGTCAAAAGTCAGGAAGAACACAAAACAATTTGTTTTCCAATACCCTATAGCCTGACAACATCATGTCAAGATTCTATACCAATATATATTATGTGGTCATATCCAACAGGTAATTTCGACATCTCAGATACCCCACTCTATCTTTTGTACAAAACATTACGCAAATTGTAGGTTTGGTCCTCTTATGAGCTTGAGATCAAGAAACACTTAATTGCAATGTTAAATAAAAAATGATGCTAACAATGAATCAAACTAAAAGCACAAAATATTTACAATCCAAACTCAATCAGTTCAGTCTTATTTAACCATGGATACCATTCCCATTTCCATTTGAGCAGCAACTAGGACGTGGATTCATTTTCATAACACCATTAACAGGACCATTCACAATGTCATTTCCAACACCATTTGATGCAGGCCCATTAAAAAATAACAACACCAATTACACTTCCATTTTCAAACCCATTCCTTCCAAGTGATGTAGGATTTCTGCTATTATCATCAACATGTGGAATTCAACCCAAATTGCTTGGTTTTCTAGGGTTCTTCAAATATGAATCAAGGCGTGACATGTGAACAAGGAGATGGCACTAGATTTTATGAGGGTATAAACTCTAGTGTTAGTCTTTCTGAGGTTTAATAGTATGCATATGAAGGTATAGTCCTAGGGTTTCAAACTTCCAAGTCTTCTTCGCCATCTAACTTCCCATTTAAGGTGTTACTTGACTCCATTTTCCCAAGGAAACAAGACAACACTAGTCTTCTGCTTGCAAGTAATACAAACTCTCAATTAATACTCTCTCTCACTCAAAGCATTGTTTTTAGATATTGTATTGCATCTTCATGCTTATTGTGGCTCAACTTCTTTCATCTGAGTCCATTTATTTGTTGTTGTCATAAATTTTGTTACAACCACTAGGAATTGAGCATATTGCAAGTAATTAGCTTAATTTCACGATATCACATGCATACAATCATTGTTTAACATCTCATATATATTCTACTCACTAAATGGCATCTTTTCTAAGAAGTATTTCCTGATTTTAGGACTGCTAACATGAAGTTGTTACAATTCAAAATAGTGTTGAAGCACATTGTCTTTTATCATAAGTTTTATTACAACAACATTTTCTCTTTGATGACTAGTCTTCCAAGTCTTATTTTCATTGCTTAGACTTGTTTATTGACATTAAAAGAATTGGAACACCTCACACACATACACATGGTCAATTATCATGTAGTGAATATAACATCACAACAAAAGAACATGTAGAACACTCCCACTTAGTAATAAACCAATGCACTAAGTGTGTCACCATATTACTAAGATATGACACAATATAAAGAGTGCTCCAATATCAACCATGGTACATCCATAACCCATAATTGGAGACCATAATATGTTCTAGGGGAAGAAACCAATAACATGCAAGCAACTACATTCTTTTCTCAAATTTGTGCAGTTCAAACCTGTTGGTAAAACCATGCTAAATAACTACTTGCCAGTCTAGAGAGGACTTCTTAGTATATGATCTTTTACAATTGTTGGCATTGGTACTCGTGAAGAAGAGAACCATTGCAACTGTTGCATATGGAATTTATCAACAAATATATGGTTGGAAGTTATTAAATTTCCAGCAAGCAAACTATCATGAGTAACTGCAATCAAATTCTCCCCACCTTGAGAGTTAATCATTTGTTTTGATCATGGGTTCCATGCTTTGATGAAAACAATTCCCTTTTCCATTCTTTTGTGGTTGTATCAAAGTTTGGAATGCCCCAACTCCTCTGCCTCCTCTGAGGATATCGTGTAGTTATTGATGTTTTCCAATGGCCTTCCAACTGATCTATAAGAGTTGCACTTGCTAACAAGTAATTTATTTTCCTCTTTCAGTATCAATCCATGTTTCTCTGAGGCATACCTCATCAATGATTTTTCAGCATTGTGGATAGGGATCTTAGAATTTCTTGGAGGAATTATTCTAGTAGCCTTGAAAATAGTTTTAGATTCCTTGTAACTATTTGCATTGAGACCATTTCTGACACTTTCCTCAGTGAGATATTTATGAAGCTAACTATTCTTTATTTAACCGATTCTAAGAAATTTATGGCCAGATAATAAGCACCTCTACTTTTGTGACAAATCTAGTAACCATCCGAATTAAGTAGCAGAATTTGGAAAATGACTCAATTCCACCAATCCAAATTGCAAAATTCTCACTAGAGTACATGATTTAAAGGTCTAATAAACATTGACTTGTTTGACTATAGAGTGAATATCAGGCCTAAAATTCCATCAACAACCAACAATATTTCTGCAGAATTATGGAAATGAATTTAAAATTCTTATAAAGATGCAAGAAGACACCCATATGATACTCTTTGAATAATCCCAACAACCAACACAATGGTTCTATGTTGACTTTATAAGTCACAATGTTAATGCCATAGAAGAATCCACAAAGTTAGAAAGAGTAATCATCAACATGACCAAAAGGCAACTAGAACAATACACTATCATTTTCAACAAACATAAGTCTAACCCTTAACCAATAGATCTTCAAAAGGAAATGCCAAAGATATCAGTCATGTTAAGTGTCTTGCTTAGTCTTCCACCCAAGTTCATCTTCAGATCTATATTGCTGAAAGGACTATCTCAAAAATGGCCCTTCATTTTGAGGGGTAAATCCTGGTTCCATATGGGGACTTTTACTTTTCAAAGAATGCAAGAGAGTCTCAGGTCTCATTGAACAACCTTTGTGGTCATTTTTTGGACATTTATAAAATTATCTTACCTATCTTATCTTATATTATTCGATACTTCCTCTCACTTACTTCACTCTCCTAGAGCTTCAAATCTTGCTATGGTAGAAAATGGTGCAATCGAGGATATGGCATTCCCAATTAGTGAACCTTCCCTCACTTTTAGACTATGCATAGTGATATACAACACAAGTTAGAACACGATTTCACTACACAAAGTCATATGGGTCACACAAACATTCAGGAAACACAAAGAACTAGATTACAACTATAGGGGAATATGCCTATCATGTTCACACTAAACATACATAATTCCTGTATAGATTCAATTTATATCTCAACCCTCTATTCTTCGTCTATTGTATACTCTAACACTATGCTTAGAGTGGCTAACCAATCCTCATTGTTTCTATCATATTTATTCCCATGTTTGTTGATTTTTTAGCTTCAACAAACTCTTCACATGCCTCCATGACAATTCAACGTCATCACTCTTCATCTTCCTTTGGTGCCCTTGATCCTTAGTAGTTGCTTCATCTACCTTTTGTGATCTTTCATCTTATGATGGAATTCTCTTAGTCATGAGAACTCATTTCATATCTCATGTGTTTCTTTCTAAGCTCAAAATCACTTACATCATCCACCATGCACTTCTCTACCTATTATGTGCTTTTCTCTTTTTCACTTTAACTGTGCACTATACTTCTCTCTTATCGCACTTGTACTTCAAATTATGTTGTGCCAATATTTTATTGCACACATTTCAATATCTTGTTTTCCTTCATCTCTTCTATCTTCATCACAATTTCATGCCACACATCTATACTAGAAAACTTAGGAATACACCTACATCAATTTGGTGTAAGGTGGCCTTTTAGAAAAACCCCAAGTTTCTTAGAGGTTAGCATAGAGTGGAAGCTCAAGCCCGAGAAGTGAGAAAATGAATCTCAATATACTTGATTTATGCTACCACATTAAAATAGAGTTGAATTTGTTTAAAATAGAGAAATAGAAAAGGGTTGGGAATTTAGAACAACAACTTAAATATTTTGAGAAATATAGAAGATGATAAAGGAAGATTCAATACAAAAGTAGTTGGTTTGAGGATGGTGAGGATTCCTCGAAGTTTTATTTTTGGTATAGGTAAAGATAGTTCTCCTTAGAAACAATCTCACAATCAAAGACCAACATGAGAAACTAATAAAGGATGAAATTAAATTTGAGGAATTTCTCCAAGAACACTTCCATAGGATGTGTTAGCTCCTGATAATTTCCAATGATCAAATGCAATCTTTCAAGTTATTTTTGGGTCTTTGGGTCAAATGTTTATACTTCGCAAATAAAATTTGACATGTCTTGATTGTCAAATGAGTCTTGATTCATGCTTATCTTTCATTATACTCCTTCCACTGGGCCTGATCCACATCATCTCATCACCATCCCAAAAATATCACAAAAAATGTTGTTATAAAACATTTGGGTTCTCGCCATCATGTCTCCATTTATTTTATTATTAAGGGAGTTAACATTATTAGGGAATAAAGTGTAACTTTTTACATTATCAAAAGTGTAAGAGGCAAAATCTTCTTAAATTTGTAGTTTTTCACCAAGCACAAAAGGGTAATATGGGCTATTTTTTAACTCATTTGCACTCTTAGATATCTCAAGAGCTTCTTGCCACCATCCTGCAAATGTAAAAGGAGAAAATTTTGTGAAAAAAAAAGGGTTTTGTTGCATTTGGGAGCAGTGCGACCCTTCTGTGTAGTGCGACCCACGGTGCGACGCTTCTGAGTAAGGTTGGAAAATTTCATTTTTGGAGGCCTTACCATGGTTATTTTCTCGAGTTGGATGGCTCATTGGAAAGTAGACACGTGGGGATAATTGACCTAGTTTCAAGAATTCAAAATGGACTCCTAAACGTTGGACAAAAACAACCCTGAACTGGTGCGACGCTTCTACTAAAAATGTTGTTTTATTACAGAATGGCACGACCCATCTATTTCCTAGTGCAACCCATCTGTGGTGGTCGTTGCGCTTCTGTGTATTTGGAAAAATTTTGAATTTGGTCAAACCAAAAAGTTGTAATGTGGCATGTCAAAGAGTTATATAATGTAACCATGGTAAATGAGGGTGGGGAAATGTCATTTTCATGTAAATGTTGAAATCATTAAATGTTTTCCAAGGGTCAAAGGTCAGTTGAGACAAATTTGGGAGTTGCTTCAAACCTCACATATTTTGTGTTTTTGTTGTAGATATTTTAGGAGTTTGACCCTCAGATCATGCATTCGACCCCTAAGTGGATGATAGGTATTTTTTCATCTATATGAAGGCCAAATGTAACAAAAAGTGGGGGGATAATTGTTGGAGAAGAGAGATGCTATAGTTGGGAAGCTAGTGTATACCAAACTTGGAGAAATAAAGACAGTTTGCATCTTTCATTTGGGATTCCTGTGATGTGTTTTAATGGTACTGTTTCTCTTCAGTTTATTTTTATGTATTCAATGATTAAACTTTCCCTACATCCATTAAAGTATTCTAATGATTATCTTTGATAGTTGTAGAAAAAATTCATTTAATAATGCTCTGTTTACTAGAGATTTTCATTGTATGTTTTCATCTTTTATCAGTGAACTCATTCTTGCATGCTCACTTGGCCTCATATTTCTTCCTCACCATTACTACATCGACAGATCCCTGTTAGAAAAATAGGACCGCGGAGAAATAAAATAAAACAAATGCAGAAACAAAACACAGAAGACACATAATACAAGAGAGACACATATGCTGAGACATATTTACATGGTTCTTCACCCGATTGTGGGCTACATCCACGGAGAAATTGCGAGTCCTTCCTTTATTATTATCCGATAAATGAAGGTTAACCTATAGCAAAACCAGCTATAACTTCCTCTTATTTCTCTCCAGTCTCTCTCTGAGTACAATATTCATCATCAACCATAGCGATACATTTCCCTCATAAAGGGTTGCCTTCTAGGGAAAAAACCTAACATAAATTCTAACATTAGATCTGTGACCTTAAAATGAACAGAGGTCAGTTACAATGAGGTAATATATACTTTACAAGGCAATTTTTTCTTTGGGAGCCGCTTGCCCCCAGACACCCCAACCAGGGGGATATCCCCCACAGACTCTACAGAGGGGGTACCCCCCCCATGTGGAAGAGTGTACATACTTATAGGTGTAAATACTTCATATAGAATTCCTTCTGGTGGCTTAAGGACCTCTGAATCAAGGGTGTCCCAAAGCTCCACAACCAACAATCTCCCACTTGGGCCGAGTCTCAACAACTCCACCATTGTTGTATCTCTGGACTCACCACAGGAACTTAGCTAGCCCGGAGCCACGGCATGAAATTTTCTCCACTTTTCATCTTCATTCTTGAAGAAAAACTAAAACTAATCAGGAACTCATTTTCTCCCTAGATACTACCTTGGTTAACATATATGCAAGATTCTAGCTAGTATGTATATTTTCCAACTTCAATTGTCCCATCTTCCAAAGGCGGATGATATGAAGTGGTACCTCAAACGTATATGCTTAGTCTTAGAATGAGAGGTGGAAGGTTCTTTAAATTGAATGGCACTCATTATCCACCCGATTACAACCGGTGTTCTCTTGCTTCTCCCAATTCCTCCATAAACCGGCTTTGGCAGCAAGTCATCTCTTTGCACTAGCCTGCATGCTTGAAACATACTCTACTCTGTTGTTGAAGGTGCAGCAACCTTTTGCAGTTTAGAAATCCAACTCTTTTTTGTTCCACCTATAGTAAACATACCCTATGGTGCTCCTCATTGTCTTTATCGCCCATACCATATCTGAATCAACATATCCACTGTAGAAAGATGTAGAAGACCTCCAAAACATAATGCGTAATGTGTGGTACCTCTCAAATGCGAGAATCCGCTGCTCCCAATGTTCTTTGGATTGTTCATATGCTCACAGCTCCTTTGCATGTTAAATATCACGGTCTTAGTAAACCATTGCATACATCAAGCTCCCAATTGTTGAGGAATAAGGGACCCTAGACATGTATTCTATATCCTCCTGTGTCTTGGGACACATTTCCTTGGATTGAAATGGATGGCCAAAGGTACACTAACTAGTTTTGCATTCTGCATCTAAACCTCTCCAACACCTTCTTTGTTGGCATACCACTGATTAAATGGGTTTGGGTGCCTATCTCTTGTTATTCTCATGCCAAGGGTTTTATTTGCGACACCCAAATCCTTCGCCATAAATGGGTGGCTAATTTCTTCTTGAGCACATTTATATCTGCATATTAGTCCTTGCAACAAGCGTACCATCTACAGCACAATAGGAAGATAATAAAGCTTCCATTCACCAGCTTTTAAAATAAATACATTGATGAGAATGACATCTACTATAACCACAATTACGTCATAAACTTGTCAAACTTCAAATACCAACGCCTTGGAGCTTGCTTTAGGACACACAAGCTCTTCTTCAACATGCATGCCAAAATTTCCTTCCTTTGACCTCTATTACGCGGCTGGTTGTTGCATATAAATCTCTTCCTCAGTCAGGAAAGTTGTTTTACATCTAAGCTACGTTCAAGATGCAAATCTTGTCTTGCAAGACTTAAAATAGTCTTGGTGAGTGAAATTTAACAGCAGGAGAAAATATTTCATCAAAATCCTATCCTTCAACTTTTGTAAACCCAGCGCAACAGAATTCTTATCAAACCTCCATCTTCTTCCTTCAACTTATAAATACATTTATTTTTAATGCTCTTTTTCCCTGCGAACCAAGCTGAACCAAGTCCAAGTCACGGATTTATTTGCCAAAGATCCATTTCTCTTTCATTGCCTTGCTCTCCCACTTCTTTTTGGTGTCTACACGCATTGCCTCTTCATAACATTACGGTTCACGGAATCAATCAATAATAAATATAATGAAGGAGGTATCATTCAGGGGGTATAATACTTAACTGGTAGATATTCTAACAACACTTACGGTGTTTGAGGTACCTGCTACTCCTCTTGTTGTACATTTTGATTTTTCACGGTTCCTTTGGAACTGCTTTTCCCGTTAATCTCATCAAAATGCTTGTGTATTCTTAACGGCTTTCAATTTCTTTCCTGCAATTGATCTTTGTACATGACCTTCTCATTGAATATGATATATCTCCGTAGATTTTATTTATTTTCATAATCCGACGGCAACAAAATCATTAGCTCCATATCCAATAAAGGTACTTCTTGGATTTTGCCTCAAGCTTTGTTCTATTTTCTTTATCAATATGGACGATACTTCCTGGCCGAAAGTTTTCAAAAGAATAGTTTACTGCTTTACATCCCTATCCCTCTGGAATCCTACTGCATCCAAAGAGCTTGAAGGTCCTCTATTTATTAAAGTAAACAATAGTATCTGCGATATTTTGAGCTGTAAGGGCAAAGGCGGCATGCAATATCGCGCCTCTTACGTATGATTATCCTATTCATCACTTCGATACTACATTTCTTGGGTGTTAGTTGGACCTATATTCTCTCAGGTCAAAAAGCCCAGTGGAGGCAATTAATCCATCGAACTCCTTACTGCAGTGATACCTCCATTATCGGTCGAGTTACTTGAACTTTTTAGTGGGTATCAATCAAATCTTTCCATTTCTTGAAATTATCAAAAACATAGATTTTTGTGGTCACAATAAACCCAAGAGTTTTTCTAGTTGCATCATCAATAAAGTAACATAATAATAAGAGCAACCAAGAGATGAAATTACCTAAAGAACTGGTCCCCATACATATGTATGCACAAGCTCTAACCTTTCCAACATTCTTTCTTTTAGATAAGAGAGAAATCGACTCTCTTTTGTTTTCCATGGCTTACAATTAACTGGAGGTCCAAATCAGTTTGTTTAAGATCGGCAATAAATTTATTTTGTGGAAAGGATACGCATACCCCTTCTCACTCATGTGTCCCATCCAATGATGCCATAGTCTTTTGTATCCATTTCTGTAGAAACTAAAGATATAGAAGAGTCGATTATTACCGATTTTATGAATACAATGTACCTGCCTACTCTCCTTTCGCTATCACCAGTGATCCTTTGATGACCTTCCGTCTTATCTGTAAATATGGATATACAACCACTTTCCAACTTCCTTGTTGAAATTAGATTTTTTTCTTAAATCTGGAACGTATTTGCATACCTCTTCCAGCAACCATTGGTTTCCATTACGTTTCTTTATTTTTACCTTTCCCATTCCAACTTTCGAACATGGTTTATCATACCCAAATGAACTTGTCCAAAATCACTGTGAACATAATCTAGAAAATGTTTCCTAGGTGGTGGCATAGGAAATGAAGCTCTTGAATCTACTACCCAAGACTTCGAAATATTATCTGGAAGAATGAAAACATCTTGTAACACATCACATTACATTTGCTTCTGATTTCTCTCACACTTTCCATCTCTTTGTTTCTTTGACTTTCATTTCTTGAGATGTCCTTTCTTCCCAGGTTAGCTCATCCTTTCCAAGTTTGGATTTGGATCGCCCTTCCTAGAATTTCCTTGGTTTTACTGAAGCGCACCTCTATCCTTTTGTCTTCCCTGTTCTCCATGTTCAACACATTTCTGATGTCCTAAGTACTTTTTTCCGTCGCATTTCCTCATAAGGATAACACCAACAACACCATCAAATTTTAAAGTATTTGAACCAGGGCAGAGTTACTTACATCCATGACAAGACATTTAGGCTTTACATTGTGACGCAGGTGAAGAGCCCTAACCTCATCATCAAAGTCCACTTTTTACATAAATTAGTTGATTATTATGGCAATGAGCACAAGATTAGAAGAGCCCTAACCTCATCATCAAAGTCCACTTTTACATAACTTAGTTGATTAGTAACCGTATTAAATTCATTTAAATGATCTGCAATAGACCCACCTTCTGACATATTCATATTAAATAATCTCTTCATTAGAAATACCTTATTTGATGCCGAGGGTTTTTCATACAATTTGGCCAACGCGTCCATCAAAGCCTTCATTGTCTTTTCTTTCGAAATATTGAAAGCCACCGATGCTGCCAAGCTCAGCCGTATCATTCCTAGAACCTTTCTATCAAGAATCTCCCATTCTTCATCCTTCATGGCCGTCGAATTCTTTTCTACTCTGCTCAATGGTAGGAATAGATCCTTCTGATATAAATAATCTTCCATATACATCTTCCATAACTGGTAGTTTTGGCCGTTAAATTTCTCAACCCTAAACTTTCCATCTTCCGACATTGCTCCCACTCGAACCAGGAACCCTCTTTTCCTGCGAGTTACCTTACGCTCTGATACCAGTTGTTAGAAAAACAGGACCGCGAAGCAATAAAATAAAACAAATTCATAAACAAAACACAGAAGACACACAATACAAGAGAGACAAATATTTACGTGGTTCACCCAATGTGGGCTACGTCCACCAGAGAAATTGCCAGTTCCTTCCTTTATTATTATCCAACAAATGAAGGGATACAACCTATAGCAAAACCCATTGTAACTTCCTCTTCTTTCTCTCACAGTCTCCTATCTCAAAATAAAATATTCACCATCAACCATACCCGTGATACATTTCCCTCATAAAAGAGGGTTTCCTTCTAGGGGAAAAAACCCTAACATAATCTCTACCGTTAGATCTGCAACCTTATAATGAACGGTCCAGATTTACAATGAAATTACAATATACTTTTACAAGGAAATTTTTTCTTCGGGGTCTTCTCCCCCGAACCCCCGTTGGGGGCCCGCTTGCCCCTAGACCCCCCAGCTGGGAGGATACCCTCCCCGAACCCTGCTGAGGGGGTACCCCCCCTCTGCACTCCCCCGCATGGAAGAGTGTACATACTTATGGGGTGTAAATACTTCATGGGGTATAAACACGGCTGAAAGAAAGGACCTCTGAATCAGGAAGATAATTAGGCTCCATAACCAACAACCCCTTTGTTCCTTTAAGTCACTTCTACCTTGCCTCATGTTTTAGTCTGCAACTGATTTTACAAATTCATTGGCCTAGCCCCAGATGTTTCTTCCCTTGTCCAACAAACCCCTACTTTATTTTCAAAAACCCTCACTGTACTCTATACCTAGCCTAAGATCATTATTCATCCAATCATTCCTTTGAGTTTTACCATTGAGAGAGCCCTCTCTAGTTGGTAGGGCTAGATACCGACCAAAAGATTGGTTTGAGGTTACCTTTGTCAGTTTCCTTCACAACCTTGGGAGATCTGACAAAGAGATAACACTGTGTATCTTAAGCTATTGACCAATGATATTAACTATTTACCTTCAATGTTGTTGTCTCTAGAGAAACTTGAATCTTTCGAGGGAAATCATTTAGCGTGTCATGTAGCTCAGTGGCCTTATATTCTATTTTACCCCGAGTTAACCTCCGAAGGATTTGTAGAATCATTTAATGAATTTTAAATAATGTGTTTAATGCTTTTCTGAATTCACAGTTCATAGATTAATTTCAAAATTTAAATACTACTACCAAAATAAAAGGATCGAAGTTCTTGTGTTTCTCTCAAGAAAACATTGTTGGCTCTTAAACGTTTTCATAGAAATCTGAAATTTGATTCTTTATTAATGTCCACTAAAGACTAGACTAAGTCAAAAAGAGTAGTGCAAAGTGAGGAACTCATTTAGTCACTACCTAATACAAAATGCAATGTTTCATATCCTTTTTCTAGTTTAGTATTGAAATATTGTCATAAGATGTTGGCATGTCAAATATTGTTGAGCTATTGATTGTGGATGGAAAAAAATGTTTTCTTATGCAGAAAAGGAGGATTACAAGAATATTTTTCCTCATTATGCACCAAATGAATGTTTTAGTGACAGGGATTTCACTACACCAAAATTTTTGTCTTATTGCTATTTGTTATTTTTTAACAAGAATTTGCATACACTTTCCCATATCAAAATGTACTTTTACGTGTTAATCATGCACTTGATCCAAGTGTGGGAAAAATGAAGATATTCTTGGAGGTTACTAGTGGTGATGCATCTTTTCAAATTGAATTTACTAGAGTGATGGAGCTAACTTCCTGTGAGGTAAGTCTTCCTATGTTTTTTACTGCTAGAGATGTACATTATTTATTGAAAGATGATCTTTTTCTAGAAATCTAGGATGGTATCAATGATGATATTTTTATATTATTTCTTCTTTCAGGTTGAAATGGAAGCCATATCTGAAGTATCAGTTCTCAGACTTCTAATATATAATAAGATGGATAATCTCAATGGATGAATTGATTTGCATTACAAAACTGAAATTTCAATGCAATACATGATGTATTTTCTTTCACCATTAGTCAACACTATTACTTCTCCCAAAGTGGTTTAATCCCTGATAGATTGGGCATGCATCATGAATGTTGATTAAATGTTTTCATTCATATACCTAGTCAAGGGAGGAAGTACATGGAATGTATGGCACTCCTAGGATGATCATTATAATCTTGAGAATAAGAAGGAAGATCCAATACACACAACTTGTAGAATGGTTCCTATATACATGGTTGAGGACACGATTATAGAAACACCTCACAATGAATGGATTATTGCATAATGAATGTCTCAAATAATTTAAATGTTTCAAGTCTCAAAAAAGAGTACAAGTGGGGAAATTAGGACATATATTAAGCATTTCAAAAACTAGTTACTTTTTAAACATATGTTACTTTATAAATATATGTATTTATCGATTTGTGGAAATGCAGGTCATATAATTGGTTTCTCACATCTCTCATGTGATGTTAACTCAATGATATTACCAACCATTTCATAGTTGAACGACCTTTATGATCAGTAAATCACAAGAGGAAAGGGAAACTATTGTATAGTTCAACCTCTTTAAAATTTATTTTTAAAACAAAGTATGGAATGACTATGTAAGAATGGAAAGTTCACATTATGTACAAGAATTTCTGAGTTTTCTCTTCTGTGCGATTTTTTTCATATGTAAAATGCATGACAATGGTGGCATTGACAATGGTAATCACAGGACCATTAACAAACTAGAAAATGAGGAAGATAATAAAGATAATGTTTACTGGGTGATGAATTCACCTTCATCCTGCCATGAAATTTTTTGTATAAGCGAATGGAAATTCCAATAATAGTTGTATCGATAGAGTGAGTACATTTTGCAAATAGGGTTAACTAAAAGAGGCAATGCACATTCTGCATATAATAAACTAACCTGTAAATTATTATGCATATGTTTGTATGTTGCAGAAGTGTTTTAAGAGAAGATCCTTATTAGGAAGTAAAATTAGTCCACACCTACATCCCTAAAATAGGATCTATGCCCACATCATTCTCTTTCTTCTGAAATGTGTCTAACAAGGTAGCATTCTCTTTCTTCAGAAATATGTCTAACACTCTATATTCCTTAAGCCTCTCCTTCCAAGAAACTACTTTATCCCTTTTCATTCTGACCATGTTTTCATCCTTATGATCATCGAGGAAATCTATCCTTCTCCTTTTCTTGTTGGTGGATGCCTCTGATGTATCAGGAACAATAGGTTGCTTTCATTTCTTGACTCTCTTCTTCTTTCCAAGAGGATTCTCAGGATCTTCTTCATAGGTGAACTCAAACCAAAACAAAAAATACCCCCATGTTTTCTTCCTTTTCTTTAGTTCTTCAATGATGAGTAATTTAATCAAAGCATAATGAAAAATTCTTGTATCAGCCTTATCAAGATTGGATTTGACCTTGTTAGACATTTTTACTAGGATTTTCCAAAGAAAATAGGGCATATCGAGTGCATGAGTACCTGTGAAATGTTCCAATAATCTAATGTGATACAGGAAAGTTGAATTATACCTTCCCTCACAGGGTATATACCTTTGAATAAAAAGTAGTAGTCCATTCCACTCCTTCCTTATGTAATCCCTTGCAACACTCTTCCCTAGTTTCGATACTTGATTTCATGTAATCCCTTAGAACAACCTTGACAAACAAAACCGTTGATGCTTACAACATTGTCTAAATGATGGACAAACTATGTTTCTTTTTCCAAATATGTAAAATGAGTATATTAAAGTTTAATGAACACATTTCCCTATTATTATATATAAGTTTTATACTTTATCAAAAAAAATTCCAAGACTTTACAAGGTTTTATAATTAAGTGAAAAATTCGTCAAGATTTTACAAGATTTTATAATTCAGTAGAAGATTCACCAAGATTTTACAAGATTATATAATTGACTAAAAGATTTTCCAAAAAATTATATATACATATTATATAATTGATAAAATACCCTTCATTTTTTCTATGTATCATGGGGATTTTCCCATTTATTATATATATAAATTTAGGGGGGGTTCTTAGAATCACCCCTAGATAAGAAGATTCAAAATATCTAAAAACAACCTAAAAAGGGAGGGGGGTTCTTTTGGTAGCACAAATTTTCAAAACGAGGTAAAAAATGTGACCTCCCAAAAAACGAGAACTCTGTAGAGTTCTCGTTAAGTTGGTAACTATGTTTTGAGAAATTTTTGGCTTTTGAATCATGATCCTCTTCTTTAAAATTTTGTAGTTGCTTCTTTTGTTTCAATTTTTTTTTCCTAAGCTTCTTTATTTTACTTAAGGCACACTTGAGTTCTTCTTCAAGATCCACTTCCTCATTTGTTTCAATAGTTTCCTCTTCTTTTGAATCCATCATTTTGTTCACTTTGTCTTCATTAATCTTTGCTTTTATTGCCATAAACACATTTTCTTCTCTATCACTATTGAAATTGGTTTCACTTCTTTCTTCACACGAGTCACTAACCCCTTTTGAGTAGAGACTATTCTTATTTTCATGATTGTCCAGTTTGTGGTTATTTTTGTGTTGATGACGTTTTCTCCCTTTCTTTACATTATGGCCTTTGTATTCATCACTAATTTCATCCTTTGCATACAGACACTTAGCAACAAAATGTCATGCTTTTCCACAATTAAATAATTTAAAGAGAAACTTACATTTTTATTTGTCAGATCCCTTTTGATTTTTCTCACAAAATGTGCTTCCTTTATGTCGGATTCATAGCAGAAGAAATCACTTAATTTTTTTTCTTTATTCTTTCTATTCTTTGAGGATTTGGAATATTCTTATTTCTTTGATTTCTTTTATTTTTCAGTCCTCATTTCATATGCAATGAGAATCCTATGCAATTCATGCATTTCCAATTTATCAATATCCTTCATTTCTTCAATAGAAAAAACTTTGGCATCAAATATTAAGGGGATTGACCTTAACACCTTTTGTACAATCATCAGTTCTTCAACCATTTCACCAAGTCCTCTGATGATGTTGAAAATTTCATCCACATAGAGGAGATAGGATGTAACATTTTCGTCGTCTTTCATTTTCAAACTCTTGAACTATCTTCTATGAGTTTGGAGCTTTTCTTTCTTAACCTTGTCATCGCCTTGATAGATGTTTTGAATTTTTTCTGAAATTTCCTTTGTCAATTCATGTTGCATTACATTAACAAACTTTGATTCTAACAGACCGTGCAATATGGATTTCATGAATTTTGCATTATTTTCACTAGCCTTCTTTCCATACTAATCGATTAGTGGATACATTGGAAATTTATAACCAGTCACAACATATTGCCAAATATCAAAACCAAGATCCATTAAATAGCTTTGCATCCTTATGCTCTAGAAGGCATGGTTTATTTTTTTAAACAATGGATCCATGTTTGAGGAGAAACCTTGTTGACCATCCATGTGTGCTCCTAAGATCTACCTTCCACTAGTTAGACTATTTTCGAAGGAACTGAATCCTATACCAATTTTTGAGAACACACATATACTGAGAGGGAGAGGGGGGTCTGAATTAATGTAAGACATTTTGTTTTAATTTTTCAAACATTCATCAACCATAAGAAAACAATCACATGTGAGATAAATTAATTGTAGAACATGGAACATAAGATTTATGTGGAAACCCTTTTAGGAGAAAACCAAAAACCTTCTCTTTATAATTCTTTGTAGGCACCAACCTAGTTGAAACACCAACCCCCATTCATACAATCCCTAGTAGGCACCAACCAACTCTTGCATATATTTGTAGACACCAATCCCCACTAGTGCAAACCCTGGTAGGAACCAACCAACTCTTACAGATATTCATATACACCAATATATTTGAGACACTAATCTCCATTGCTAAGCACCACTTAGCAAGAGACACCGATCTCTTTGTTTGAGAGGAACCAACCTTAAAGTTACAATTTATTCTTTAGTACATATAAATTCTTCAAAATATTATAACATTCATGTTACCTTCACTAAGTCTTCTTTCTACTTCTACCTTTAGTAGGTCTGACCAAAATTTTCATTTCCAAATGAAATTTATGGTAACTTTCCCAAAGCTTGTTGTTTTTTACCTCTTCCCAAGAATGAACTTGCCCATCATGATGCATATCCAATTTTGAAAATATGATTATGAAATGTTTACTTAATGTATTTTGGTATGTCTTCTCAAATCCCTGAAAAGTCCCAGAAAATAAATTATAGAGAAAATGCCAAGTTGACCTATTTGAAATTGATTATAGGACCATTCAAAAACCCTAAATTCCACAGGTTATATCTCAGAAGGTATATAAAACCAAGGTCTAAATTTCTTATCCAAGGTACTTTTGTATGTCTCCTTAGATCCCTAAAAATTTCACAGTCTGAAAAGTCCTAGAAAAGAAGTTTTAGAGAAAATGTCAAGTTGACATGTTTGAAACTCATTATAGGACCATTCATAAATTTTAAATTCTAAAGGGTATATCTTAGAAGGTATGGTGAAACAAATTTTGAAATTTTTACCCGAGGTACTTATGTATGTCTCCTCATATACCTAAAAATTTAACAGTATGAAAAGTTCTAGAAAATAAGTTATAGTGAAAATTTGAAACTAACCTATTTGAAATCGATTTAAGGACTATTCAAAAACCCTAACTTCCACAAGGAATATCTCAGAAAGAATAGCTAAAAAACATATGAAATTTTAACCACATGTACCCAGAGATCTCACCTTCGTCTCCTCAAAATTTCACAATCTAAAATGTCCCAGAAAATACCTTGTAGCAAAAAATGTTGAATTGGTTTGTGTGAAACTTATTTTAGGATCATTCGGGAACCCTAAAAATTTTATGGTCCGAAACATCTCAGAAAATAAGTTATAGGAAAAATTCCAAACTCGCCTATTTGAAATTGATTTTAGGAGCATTGAAGAACCTTAAATTCCACAGGGCATATCTCAGAATGTACAGTGGAAAAAAAGTCTGAAATTTTAACCACGTGTAACCAAATATCTCACCTCTGTCTCCTCAAAATTTCACTATCTGAAACATCCCAAAAAATAATTTATAGTGAAATGCCAAACTAACCTAAAACTGATTCCACAAATCTCTTGTTTTGGAATTATATCTAATCTTTTCTCATCCACTTCTTCAAAATTTATTACACTTTTCACCGACATACTTTATCTCAATACTTTCAATTTTTATACTTTACCATAACCCTTCATGAAGGGACATGTTAATTCAAAAAGACACAACACCCATGTTAATCAAATAATTAATTCCCTTTTTTTATTTCACTTTTCCAAATAACGTGAGAAAATACCATTGGTTTCCAAACCCATGGGTTTGAAACCACCATTTCACTTTTTACTTTTTTGCATGCACCCACTTTTTTAATATACATGTCAACCTATATATAAATCAATATTGGAAGAGGTGTGTGTATCTGTAAAGTTGTAATATGACATTAATGACAATAGTAATCCTTTGACATCAATGACAATAATTTCCACAGATTGCGATGATGATGTGGAAGAAATTGCAACATGCATGCAAGAAGAGGAGATGGAAGTTGATTTGCAAGAAATTTCAACATTCATTATGTGCATGCCTAAGGAAGAGGACAAGGAAGAAAATCTTGCATGTTGTATGCAATAAAATCCAGTTGTGCATGTGACTAATTGTACACTCGAGGAAGAAAATGTAATGGAAGAAAACCTTTCCACTGCATATAATCAAGGGAATTTGGGAAATGAGAACATTGAAGAGGTTGTTATGCCTTGGAACACTAAGGAAGAAGGATGCTCAATAGATGGTGAAGTGGAAGAAGATCGTTAATAGTAAATATGCCAATGGGGGAGATGAAGAAAATAGGATGAGAGACCTTATTGTCTGCATGCAACATCAAAAGAAAATGGTGATTGTTGTGTTAGTGGCTCAAGAAGAAGGGGGACTTGTGATTTCAAGTGTGAGTGGAAATATTAGAGGCCCAAGGGGTTGTGCTATGTTGGATATGAAATCATAACGCTCCATGAGAAATTTTATTGTAGCATATAAAAGTTGGAAGAGACATTGGTGGGTGCACAAAGTTGCTTACTAATCCAAAATGGATAATTATATATTTTTTCATCTATTTTGGTACTTTCTAGGTGGAAAAATTGGAGCTATTGGCATGTAGGGCCTATTTTATGGGTAGGTCCCACTTTGGTGATTTAGGGTCCAATATCTTCCCGAGTCCACTTGAGGCCTCGAAGAATATGTTTTGGGTCAAAATGTTTTTATCTTAGCTCTCAACCTATTGAAACCATTCTACACTTTGAGATATTACCAATGACATGGAGATCACCTCAATCAATGTTTGTATGTAGAATTTATGCCTCCCACAAGTTGACCTATCATGTTGACCACCATGGTACTAAGCGGATGCCACATCAACTTCCATTACTCACACATGTAGAGCTAGTCATGTGTGGAATTTAAAGAAGATTATAGAGGGTATAAAAACTTAACATTAATTTGGGGTTGAGGCATGCAAAACCCTAATCCTCGATGGCTATTAGGCTATGTTAAATACTAGGCCATTAAGAAAGGAAGAGGTACCATTCTTATTGTATTGGGAATTTTTCTATAGGAGAGAAGAGCATTGAGATTAGGATATTGAAGGAAATCATAGAAATTAGAAGATCATGCAGTATCCATATTAGCCATAGTGTCCATGGAAACTCCATAGTGAGTTCCCCTTTCTTTGTATTTTCATTTCATAAATAAGAAGAAAAGAGTAAAGGATAGGCCTCACCTTCTAGCTAGGTTTTTCCCTTATTGGGTTTTCCTAGGGTACATATTGTGTTTATTGTGTGGATGGTGTGTTATTTTCTTGTCTCTTTTATTTAAGTTTCAATTTATTTAGTATTTCATACATTAAGCTAGTAACATGAATGTTGGAATCTAAGTAAAACACAATACAATAAGAGATTTGAGAATATTTTAATCTTTTTTGTGAAAAAGTGTTCCTATGGAACATCCACAACAACTTACAAATCACTTCATGAAGTTGTTGTAGTGGGAGCACATGCTCATTGAAAATTTTAGGAAAGCACACAAGTTCCCATTTGAATTGTTTTTTTCGATCCTTGTCAAACCTCCATGCATGCCCATGCATGGCTCATGTTTCCCTCCAGATACATAATTTTTAATCTATGTTAAAAAAATGCACACATGTTCCTATGTGTAAAAAAAAATGCGTCTTTAGGCCTAAGCATGGTTGTGGGGGAGCAAGGGGTTGAAACCCTAAATGAACCTTCTTGAGCTCAAGCACCATCATTCATGGAGGAAAACACTTGGTCTTGAGGCCCTAAACGTAGATTCTCGGGCTCAATTTCCATGCACAACACTTAAAAACCATAATACAAGCCCTCTCTAGGGAGTCTTTAGAAACAAAGTTGGATATGGATTCCATTATGAGGTATTGCATGCCAAGAATGTGTAATGAGACCTTAACGATGGTCAAAGAAGGAAAACAAGTGCCTTGTATATTGTTGAATATTCCTAGGCTCAAGAGCTTTGATTGTGTCCTTGAACCAACACACAAGTCCTTTGTAGGAGTTCTTTGCAAACCCCTAAGTGGGATACATACACCATGAGTAGGTTTTATGCAATTAAAATGGTTGTCAATTCCTAAATATGGTCAAGGGGGGAAATAAGGGACTTAATCCCCGATCAACCTTCTTGATCTTAAGTGTCATGAACATGACCTATAAACTATGACATAATCCCTCTTGAGGGAGTATTTGGTATCTGAGTTAAGTATGGGTTCCATTACGATGTCTTAGGCATCATGGACAGGTATTTGGTCCTTGACCATAGTCAAGGAAGTAAGCAAGAGCCACCATCCCTAAATCTTTCTTCTTAGGAACATGTGCCATGAAAGAGTCCTCAAGCCACCACATATGTCCTTTGTAAGGTATCATTCACTTCCAAGTGGGATGTGGCTGTTGTCACTAGGTTAATTGTGAACCACGAATGAGTCTCGATGCCTAACCAAGGCTACAGGAGGAAAATAAGGACCTTGTCCCCTAAATGAATCTTCTTCATCTTGACTTCCATGAACAACACCTCCAACCCATGATGCTTCTCAGGTTATGGCACCATGAATGTATCCTCGAACCACCAAATGGGATAATTTTAGGGTATCTTTTACCTACTAGTGGGATACGAGTGCCATGATTAAACCATAATAGTGGCCATAAAAAACATTGTGTCTCAAGCCCACGCCATGAATGGTTCTCAAGGCCATGTTTCGGGTTATTGCTAAGAGGTAAAGATTGCAATGTTCCCAGATCCGGTTTACAAAACTTGCCATTTTCTTCTTAGGGAAAACTTGTTGAATTCCTCTTAGGGCTACGTAGATATATACCATCTTCAACATAACTACCATTGTTACATGAACCACCATCGTTCACAGGTTTTCATTGTTGTCAAAATTCCAACATTTTCATCATCTCTTTGTTACTTTAATTATTCAATTCTACTATATTTTTTATCGGAGACTCCCAACTTTGTACATCCATGACTAGGAATTGTTCATCTCCTTGACATTTTTGTGACAATTCCTCACTAGGTGACTTCTGAATTTAAAAAAGTATATTATGTTTGATCGTGAAGCTAAGAAAATGAGAAAATGAAAAACTGAAACACAAAACATAATTTCCATCATGTATATTGAGATACTAAATAAAACTTCCAAGTTCCATTTACACGATTTTTTCCCCTCATTACTACATTCCATCCAAATATTGTCAAATAGGGTTAAGCTAGGTATAATTATTAAAAACCAAATCCCTACACCAATTTGGTGTCTATTTTAACTTTTAATTTTTTAAATAAATTTAATTTTTTAAATAAGTTAGAATGAATATATCTAGGTATAATTATTAAGAAGCAAATCCCTACACCAAATTAGTGTCAATTTTAACTTTTAATTTTTAAAATAAATTTAATTTTTAAAATAAATTAGAATGAATATATCTAATATAAATGATCCAATTTATATTAATAAATTAATGATAAAAATTCTTAAATATTTAAAATTTATATTAATAAATTAATGATAAGAATTCTTAAAGATTTAAAGATGGAGTGATAATATTAATGATAATAATTCAAAGGACTATTTTAAATTTCAAATTTTTAAATAAGTTTATATTTAAAATAAGTTAGAATGAATATATCTAATATAAATATAAATGACTCACTTTGTATTAATAAAATAATGATAAGAATTCTGTATTAATAAAGTAATGATAAGAATTCTTAAAAATTTAAAGATGGAGTGATAATATTAATGATAAGAATTCAAAGGAATAAGAATGGAGGATCGATAGATTTAATAGATCTAACTAGATTTTACTTTAAATTAACTTTAGATTCGAGGTCAAAATATCTAATAGGATTTTAAGAAAGATAAATCTAATAGGAATTAAAATTTTATAATAAGATAGTAATTGGATTTAAAATTTTAAGTTAAAATAAATTGAATAGATCTAGTATTGATGATCATGATTCTGAACGACAGACCTAAATGACAATGCTTCGCTGTTTGAAATTGCAATCTCCGAGAGCTTGCAGGATCTAGAAAATGTTAGACTGCTTTACGAGCCCATCATTCGCCAACTGAAGTTTGCAGGACTTATTTGGAAACATCAAAATCGGAATTACAGGGATATCCACATAAACCTTCAATTTTTGAATTCTAAGATTCTGAGTATGAAGCAAAGGCTATCTAGTCCTTATACAATTGATTATTACACTCACGAGAAAAGGTTGCACAAGGGCTATTATCTGCTGGTCTATCTGGAGGGAGCGCAACTCTGCGGTCTTTGATGAATGCATTCCCAGGATCCAGAAAGTTATTCACAGTGCTTTATTAGTTTACAGGGATTATAAAAAGAACCCTCCGGTGGCTATCCCGAGAGTTAAGGTGCCTGTTCTGGACAAGGTGGGCACTGTGGGTTGGTTCGACCAAGCGGCTACATCTATTGGACTGAACAGCGGAGCAGGAGGCGTTATAAGGATCAATGAACATAAACATAGTAGTTATCACTGGCTCCTAAATTGTGGGCCTGGTATAAACATTCGAACAGAATTACTTGGTGTGTGGGCCTTATTCTCTTTGGTATCTCGATTATCCATACAGGAACTTCATGTATGGAGAGATTTTATGATAATTATAGACTGGTTAAAAGGGAAGGGTGGTCTAAGGTTGTCTCATTAGACTGTTGGATGGATAGCGTTTCTGTATTAATCAACCAGTTTCACTTATTATCTTTTTATCACCTATACATAATCAAGAAGCTGATAAGTTATCAAAGAAAATATTCTTAAAGAAACCTAAAAAACTTATCTACTGCAAATGAGCTGGGAAGCATGAGGGGCCACTTCAGTTTCTAGACATCTACTAGTAAAGTTTGTTACCCTTGCTGGAGTGGTACATTTTTGCTTGTTTTTATTTGATGGTCTCGGGCACGGGTGTATGTTTTTTTTTCTTATTTTTTAGAACTTTGTGTTATTAGTTTGGGACTATGGAGGTTCAGATTTCAGTATCCATATTCTTCTAGTTTTGTTGCCTTTTTCATTTGAGAAATATTGAAGCTGTTTTATGGTCTGGGGACTTATTTTGTGTATGTACTGGGAATACTGTCCAGGTGACTTATGTCCTATATGACATAAGTAAGAGATTACTATATGTTTATGTTTATGTTTGTGAAAGTTTTATATTTTATATAAATATAAAGAATAATTTTTTTATTAAAAAAAAAAAACAGGTGTTGACCGTGCATATCTATTACTTTGCCTTAGGCATAGACTTGATAAAGCGTCTCATTTTGTTGATCTTGGATGAAAGAGATAGTGATGTTAATCGAGATTACAGAAGGTCTACACATACATAATGACTTCAATCATGGAAGAAGAAAATGAGAAGCAAAAGGTGCTAAAAGTCAATGAAGTAAAATGGGAAGAACTTGATGAACAGGTTGCTAGAGTGCCTAAGCGGTCTCTTCGAGTTGGAAGTGACCGTTTTATTGATGTAAAACTTGATTTCAAGCAACCAGATTGCTGTGAAGAGAGTGAGGAAGTAACGTCAAGGCCACATTTTCCTGTTCATGTCGTCAGGGCGCTGGGAATGCCGATTGCATTGCTGTTGCAAGAGGCCACTGTTGCTGCCCTTGCAGAAAACCTATTACAAGCCATGGGCCCATGAGTATTTGCATTAACTACTTAGTTTGGTTAGTTTGCATTAACCCGTCTCATCTTTAATTATTTAGGCTTAATTTTGAAGGGATGAAATTACAATTTTTTGTTATTTAAATTGTATTTTTAAATGTATAAATGGATTTTCCTGTTACATTTTGATTATACATATTTAAACCACTCAAATCTAATTTGCAGATCCAACAATTTTTTAGTTGAATTTCCTAAAAAAAAAAATGATTCTAAAAAAAATCAAAACATAAACTTGTTTTTTTTTTTCTTTTCCATTTCATTTACAAATCTAACCTTACAATCAAATCTACCATAGTCCCCAAAAAATATTAAACATCATGCAATAAACCAATTGTTTGCTCACTGCCTATCCTGGGCTCCAGCATATCCTGCTCTGGATCCAGTCCAAAATACAGATGCAGATGTCAAGCCAATAACGGAGTTCCTATTAGGTTTCTCTGCATTTTAAACAAGATGAAGATGAAACCAAGAGGCGCACGAGCCTGCTAGCGGAGACGCTCTACGGTTTTTGTCAAACTTGTCCTCAAATGTTCTTCACGCTGATTCATAGTGATCTGAGGGGAGTAAAAGGACCTCGGCTGTATCCCATTCTCTGAAAAGAAAAGGTTCGCCTCTGAACTTATGAAGGCAACGCGGGACTGTTACGGTTCCTCTTGAACGCGCTGAAAGCATTTTGCATGCAGCTCCAATGGGTTATATATTGAAAGTAATGTTTCCATGAGCATTAAAATACTGGTTACTTAGACATGCAGCTCCAATGGCTTATATATTGAAAGTAATGTTTCGACGAGCGTTAAAATAATGCTTACTTAGAGATTGGTTAGAGATTGATGAGAGATTATCTCAACCACTAATCCATTAGATCTGAGAACAATTATATAAGTGTGATGTAGTTAAGTTGTAATGTGGAATACAATATTATTTTCTGTATGCATTTTATATGCTATGACTAGTGCAGCATAAATTCTATTTTGGTATCAAAGTGCTCTGGGTTTAACTATCTCACGGAGGGCCCAGGAAGATGAGAATAATATAGTTTGCTGTGTTAATTTCTGAGTGTGTTTGAGGGTCCAGGTAATATGAGAGTGATTGTTTATTTTGTGAGTGAGTTTCTGTGTGTGGAAAGAAGTCTGCGTAGAAGAACCATAGAGATTATCCCTCAGAGGG
>SNQJ01S0005240.1:101170-115057 GCA_010110895.2 Picea sitchensis
CTCGGATTTGTGTTTGAGAAAATAAACCCAAACTTTCCTGCTACAATCATCAATAAATGTCAGAAAATAAAAACTTCCACCAATTGACTGATTTTGCATAGGTCCACATAAGTCTGTGTGAACTAACTCTAAGCACTCTTTGGTTCTATAAGAGGATGATGGAAAACTATCTCGCTGGTGTTTTCCTACTATGCAACTTTCACAAGAAGGAATCTCATTAATCGAAGGAGGCAATCCTTTCACCATAGACTGTCTTTGTAACAAACTCATACTTTTTACTGGTAAATGACCATAATGATAATTCCATAACTCAGTTTCAGTCACATTAGAAATATTACATGCATACATCTTCCCACTTCTCATTTCTAAGGGAAACAATTTGTTCTTTGTCATAGGGATTTTTGCAACATGTCTTTTAGTTTGATTAAGAATTGTGCAAATGTTATTGTGGAAATTGGCATCATAACCATGCACCATTAATTTCCCTACACTCAACAAATTGTGTTTTATATTTGGTACATAGTAAACATTAGGAATATTTTTCACTTCACCCTGCTTTGTTAGAACTGGCACAACACCTTTTCCTGATGCTTTGATCGAATGATCATCACCCAAACTAATTGTAGTAATAAGAGATGTATCAAGATTAGAAAGTAAATCATTGTGACCAGTCATATGATTGCTACATCCACTATCTATCAACCAAACATCTTTGTCAAGAATTTGTTGAGATACTTGACATGAAACAAACAAAGTATCAAATGTTTCACTTTCTATGACATTAGTTTTATTTCTATACTGCAACTTACGGCATTCAGATATATGATGACCCAACTTTTTACAATAACGACATTGAATTTCTGATTTACTTGTCCATCTCTGACCATGATCTTGTGAAGATGATCTTGACTGCTTTGACTTGTCTTTTGTTTGTTCAGGTTTATCTCTTGTTTGAGAACACCCTCTACCACGTCCTCGACCACTTCCATGAAAAACTTTGCCTCTACCTCTGTCCATGGACACTTTAGTCTGAAATGCATGTTCTAAAGTACCAAGATCCAAGGTCATCCTTGCTTCATGAGATAACAATGAACCAGTTAGTTCTTCTATAGAAAAATTAGTTAGATCTTTCGAAGAGCAGTAACTACGATTTCAAATTTCTTAGGTAAACTTCTAAGAACTTTTTCAACTACTCTTTGGTCTGTGAGTTCTTTTTTGCCATTAATCCTAAGTCGATTAATAATACCCATCACTTTAGTCATAAACTAATCAAAACTTTCTGATTCACTCATCTTGAGGGTTTCAAATTGAGTTATGAGGGTTTGAAGTCTTACAGTTTTCACTTTATCATTACCCTTATAAGATAACTTAAGAATATCCCATGCTTCTTTAACAGTCTTGGCACCAATAATTTTAGGAAATATAGAATCATCTAATGAAACTAAAATATATTTTTTGGCTTTTCCTTCTTTTTTCTTAAGTTCTTCTAATGTTTTTCTTTGAACAACATTCATAGCTGCAACAACATTTGCATCAGGTTCTATGAACCTTGTTTCAACACAATCCCAACATCCCTGACCTTGCAAAATGGCTTTCACCTTCTCACTCCAAAAATCATAATTGGAACCAACTAGAGTTGGTGCTTGAATTGACCAAGAACTAGACATTTATTTTTCTAATTCCAAAATACCAGCCACAATTAAATATAACTCCAAAAACCCCAATGGTATAAAATCACTTTTCAAATAGAAAAGAACCAAACTCCAAATACTTTGATGAAAAATGAGTTTGATGCAATACTCTATACTATTGATGTGTATTCTATTAATATGAACATGTATAGTTACACAATATGGTTACAAGATGTTGCAGAGTTACCAACTCTTGTAACTGTAAACTAACTAACTAAATAGTTAAGGATGTAATTAGGTATTTTCCTTAACACTCCCCCTTAAACAAAACTTGATCCTGACTGGAGATTAATATCTCACATTTTCCCTGTTAATCAAATATTCAAATTCTTTGATACAATCATCAAGTTAGCATACGAGTAGACACCCTTGTATCTACCAAAGTGGACTTCATACCACATTCATTTACCAAAGTGGAATTCATACCACATTCCTCTACCAAAGTGGACTTTTATAGTGGACTTTATACCACATTCMTCTACCAAAGTGGACTTTATACCACATTCCTTCTGGTCAGTGCCTCAAGCTACTCGAAACTAGGGATAGTTGTGATGTATCATGGCCAATGATTCATGCTGCTCGAAACCAATGATACATGCTACATGATCACATATTGACCTATGTAGGCCTGATTCAGGGCTTACTGAACATGGGGAACAAAGCTTGCCTATAGCAAAGCTCACAACTTCTTACAAATGGGACCAAAATAATTAGATCAAAAAACTTACTGGAGTGTCTAACGAAGTGTCRGGTACAACCGAATATGCACCCCTCAAATTACAACAATTCATTTCTTATGTATTTGTCGATGAATGAAAAACCAAAAAATTAGTCATATTTTGTTGCATGTATTTGTCCGTCTTTCTTCTTTGCGACTTTACTGCTCAATAATGTGGAAACGTTGTTTATAAAATGTGGAAACATTGTTCATAAAATGGCTCAATGTCAATAATTCTTGCTCTTCAACAATAGAAGAGGCAACAATGATTCTTGCTCTTCAACAATAGAAGAGGCAATACTCTTGTCTTGCGGCTTTGACGACTCTTTCGATTTTCTTTCTTGTAGACTATTTGCTTCCTCCATGACGACTCTTCGGCTTTGTTGGTCTGGCTGGAATATGCTTCTTCAATTCACATAACTTCTTATCTCTTTGCAACTCTCTTTATAAATTCCAAAATAAATCTCATCACCATTTGTTTTCCATATTCTCCTATCATTTGTTAGAGTAGCTAATTCTAACAAAATAACAACACCTTCATATTCACCTTCATCAACATATTTTCGTCCTCATAACATATTTTCATTTTTTTAATGAACATTGATATCTCCCATATACTTTCATCTCTCCCATATATTTTCATAGTAATAATCTTATATATCCAATCCAAATACATCCCATGGCATATAATTCAATTCAATTTGAAAATTCAATATCTTCACTAGTGGAATTGTCATACTTCCTCCTTATAATGATTTCCAATACCTTTTAATATATATAATCGCTGGTGACTTACAATGATTTCCAATCTTTGCAAAATGGCTTCAGTTTTCATCGGGCTCACCAATGAGGACCAACGACTATGCATAAATAATGCGCAACCAGTTTTCACAGAAGTTTTAAAAGAAAAAAATGAATGGAAATTTAAGTCTTTACGAGCTTTACCAAATCGCGGCTTCCGGTGACTGGCTTCTTGGTGAACAAAATCACGGCTTCTGGTGGCTGGCGTAGTGGTGACAACCTCCAACGGTCAGCTCCATAACACCCTTGCAAAATTCAACAAACAATCGACCAACTTTGTCTCTCTCTCTGCGCATTTTCCTTAGTGCGTGAAACCCTCGATGGCATCCTTCGACTGCAGAAGGCATACTTCGCCTGCATGGAATTCCAACTGAATTTTTCAACTCAGACCGACTTCATATTTTTTGCATTAACAGTGACTGTTCTTCATCACTGACTGTTTCTCTTCGTTTGCTATACAACAAAAGTTTCAAGATCGATTGTTCTCTCAAATGGAGCGACTTCGATTCCTCTTCTGTCAAATAGAGTGACCTTCATATCTCTGGGTCTCTGGGCCCTTCAGTGATGGAGTGAGGCCCATACCTGCTCTGATACCATGAACAGATTGTTCTACTTCAATGCCTAATAAATACTTCATTAATCCAAGATCTGTCATTTCAAACTCATTTTTCATGGCTGATCTAAATGCATCTAACATCATGTTTCCTGTGTAGATCGTGTCGTCAACATAAAGACATAGGATGAGAACATTACCCTGCTGATTTACCTTGATATACAAAATAGGCTCATTTTCACTCCTACTGAAACCATCTTTGAGTAAATAATGATCAATCCTACTATACCAAGCTCGCTGAGCTTGCCTCAAACCGTATAAGGATTTCTTTAATTTGTACACTCGATGCTCTTGTGTTTTAACTTCAAATCCAGGTGGTTGATGAAAATACACTTCTTCGTTTAATACTCCATTCAAGAAGGTGGACTTAACATCCATTTTATAAATAGGCCACTTATTTTGTGCTGCAATGGCCAAAAAAAATCGAACAGTATCTAATCTTGCTACAGGTGCAAAAGTTTCACCATAATCAATGTCAGGTTGTTGTGAAAAACCTCTGGCAACTAACCTTGCTTTGTGTTTCTCAATCTCACCCGTGTTGTAGGAGAGCCTCCTATGTGGAGAAGTCACCGCCTCTCTTGCTACTGCACGAGAGTCACTCTTGGCTGTGAACAAAATGGGTTACATAAGAGAAATCTACAGCAGTCATTTTTTGTTGAGAGAGTTGTCATCTAATGTGTATATAAATGGAGAAGGAGTCGCTGCGTGGAGGAGTTTTGTTTTATTTTCCTATCACAATTTTTGAGCCCATGCTCAAAGCCAACTACAGCCTACCCTTCCCAGGTGGAAATCAAGGCAGTCAGGATCGAGTAGGCTCATGGATTAGTGGAAGCTAGTGAAAATTGTGGTCGTAAGGTAAATAGGGACCAATTTACCATGAGGAGTCCATGAATTTATTTGTTGATGGCTATTGGATCCATTAGACTTCAGATTTATTTTGTGGTGTGATGTGTATTAGGGTTGTATTTTTTTTTTTTTTTTAAATTACATTATGAAGAATCAATGAATTGAATAGAGTAACATATCTTATGTTAGTAGTTCTTGACGTACTTGGGTGTCATTTAAGAACATATTCACTAGTTGAGTATGTTTACAACTGTGTTAAAAGCTAGAGATTCTTGTTGTTGTTATCTTATGTTAGATGTGTTTAAAGAAGATCAATTGTATGATTGACTCCTAAAAAGTATGAGTAATTAGATCACTCTCCTGTATAAGTGTCAAAATTTTCTCTTTGGGGGAATTCCACAGATGGAAGTGTATCCATAGGATAATTTAGTATCGAGATTCAATTCTACAAATTCGTTAATGATGGTCAAAAGCATTGTTGTCTTAAATGAGTTGAAAGGGAAGATCGAAGTTGTGGAGAAGAAAGAGTGTATACCCGAAGATTTTAGAGTGGATAAGGGTGTTGATGAAGACCATATCAAGACAAATATGTATGTTGCATTTTGAGTATTGTAATTATGATATAATATTTATAATGTAAGCATTAAGGGAGCATATTGGAAGTAATGCTTCCATAAACGTTAGAATAATGCTTACTTTAAAGATTGGTTACAGATTTGTTGGAGGTTGTTGAGAGATTATGTCAACCACTATCTCCATGTTAGGAATGAGTTAGATCTCAGAGAAACTATATAAGTGTGATGTAGCTAAGTTGTAATGTGGAATAAAATACTACTTTCTATATGCATTTTGTATGCTATGACTGGTGCACCATCACCATAAATTCTATTTCTATAAGGAACACACCAGATTTAAAGAGGGTGGTTTTCATTTACCAAACGTTGTATGAAGGAAATAAATGAAATTTTAGATCAAATAAATAAAAGGAAAATTCATTGATGCCGGAGAAGCCATAAGTAAGGCAGTTGAATTAATATATGTTTGGCATTTGTTAATATGAATTTCCGGTCTTTCTCATTATGTTTTTTCTTGGAATGAGAATGTTAAATTAAAAACAAGGGAAAGTTGCATAACAACAAGTCCCTGCCATAAATTTAAATAAAGGTGATAGTTAAATTCAAAATTGAACTCACAACAAGGATTATTATAAACAAAAACAAAATTGTCAATGCCAAGCCACTTTTGTTGCAACATTAGGAGATGTGATGGTCAATTAGGCATAATGATCAAACAACTCCAATGCAATCTATAAGCATGAAATATATTGTTTGTGTAGAACCATCATAGAAAAATAGTTGGATTACATATAGATCTAGGTTGTCCATGTTGGAAACATGCCAATGAATTTCCTCATGCGGTCACATGAACATGCATGAAGTTATGTTAATGTGCATGCATGCAATCTATTTATGAATTGTTCATGTAACTATGTGATATATTAATGATCAGTTTGTGTAACTGAGTAATAGATGTTATATATGCGAGCATACCCATTGATCTGAACCCAATGGTGATTAGTTTCCAATAATTGGTTGATTTTGTCACTCCTTCAAAAGGGTCAATTATAGATCATTTTACTTGAGTGATTTGCAATTAAAAGTAAAGTTGAAGTCTTATGATCTTGAATCCAAATTGAATTAAAGTCTCTATAGATTCCTTATGTGTTATATGTCATTCTTGCATTTATTGATCTATGTGAGGAAATTCATGAAAGTAAACATAAGACATAATACACATAATGCATATGACACTTCCCTTGATAACAGAGTTCACCCGATGTGGGCTACGTCTTCGGGTCATGCTCCAAAGCTTGCCCGCTTTATTCTTCTCACTATCATGATGTCTCTCCTTTACAAGTTGTAAGGCCAAAGTCATTTTTTGTTGACGACAATAAGAGATTAGAATGTGATCAGGAATGTATACAAGCTTCACAAGTTCTCATGCTCATGAGGCATCAATGATGCTAACATGGACATCATTCCCACATACTCAATACATAAAAAGAGGAAGAAAAAAGATGAACCCCATCATCATGGAGCCATAAAGTGCCTTAGATATGCTACTCAAATCCAAGCACAAATATGCAGCCCATACAAAGATCCTGAACTACGAGATTTAGAACTGCTTCGCTCGCCACTTATCATGCAGGTGCCACAATTTCTTTGTCACATGTAACTGATTGGTTTTATGTGGAAGAAGAGAAGAAAAGAAAAGATCAAAGGAATAAGTTGATGATGTTGCCTTGATGGAGCTCTTGATGCTCTTTTAGACCCGTAACATGCATGCTATGCTGCAACATTTAATGAGAAAACAACATAATGAAAAACATGCTTACATTGGCTTCTCTAGAACTTAGCTTGTTGATCTGAAGCTCTTCTGCAAAAACATACCTCACCATTGGATTCACGTTTTCGAATTACCTAAAAATGATTGTCAAATTGGTTCCATCGAACACACGCACCTTCAAGCCTCCTTTGGACCTTTGTCTTGATTTACATGCAATCTTGTGCAATTAATGCACTTTACTCTGCATTTAAATACGTGCCCGGTATGGACCTGGGCGGACTAGTGTGCTTCCCCTATCCCGTGCATTGGCGAAATACACTTTTAATTAAAAACCAGGGCAAATTAACCAACATGGCGTTAGCTGAGTTGGTTAGCGCATGTGTATTAAGGTGCTAAGGTAGGGGGAGGTCCCGGGGTCAAGCCCGTGGGCCTCCCCATTTTGGATTAAGTTATAGCTTTTGGCAGTGCTCTAACTTTGACGGATATGCCAAATTTGGCGGGGTCCGTTTATATATTTTTTTGGATTTTTGGTCACGGGCCCTCCTTGGGCATTTCAGGGGTGCCACTTGGTGCCCTCTGATTGGACCATGTGGCACCCAACTATTGGCCATTGCTTTTCAATCACTTTCCATGTGTTGTTGATTGTACCTCCCAGGTCACCTGCAACGTCATCTTGTACAGACTGCCACATCAACTACGACATCAGCTTCCATGTCACTGTATGGATTTCCACATCATCTCCTACACCATATGTACGGACTACCACATCAGTTGTATGGACTGTATGGAATGCACCATGGCATGATCCAATTGGTCCACGGATCGGCCCAAAAACACTAAATATGAGTGACAAGTGGCAGCCTTTGGTGATGCCACATCACCATGCTGGCGTCATCATGACACATGTCGCCTCTTGCGCCTGACACGTATGTTATACGGATGTTGACGTCATCCATACTGATGATGACATCAGCAGTACGGATGTTGACTCATCCCTTGCTGACTCGATTAGGTTGACCAAATTGTCACCGTGAATATCTTTCAATCCATAACTCCATTTGACGAGACATTTATGTCGATGGAAATATTGCGATGCGCTCTTTGTGATCATGTCATTTACACTGAGTTTTGAGAACTTTGAATTTTTCCCTTTCTCTCCCTGCTGAGGCCATTCTGAGCCTCTTGGGACACGTCTAAAACTTCTATGATGTTCCCTATATCCATCCAGATCACGCCTCCCAACTGAGAGGACTTTTGGTCCCCAAAATTATTTACATTATAAGTTTCATGTCCATTGGACTTACAATAAGAAACCCATACTACCTCACAAGGCCTAACAATATCAACATGTGCCAGAAAAGGAGTGATATTAACAATTATCGCTTTTACATAATACCCTTCTATGGGTTCTGAATCACGACATGTGATTTACAAAGATGGCCACTCGCGACTAACTCAAGGATTTTCCCCATTCGTTTAGCCATTATGTTGAACATGTCCTCTTTACCGAGTTGTCCTTTCTGTGGTAGTTGGTCTTTTCCTAATGGTAGATTTCTCTGCTGCACTGTCTGAATGGCTGTCTCCCTCGGAGGTGTCTTCCTGTTATTCTTGTTCCTCTTTGGGCTTAGATCTATATGTAAGGCCCAACAAGTGACCTCATGGTTCCCATCTCTGCTACAGTGGTTGCAGTAGCCTTTCTCCTTCAAAGGTGCATTTCCCCTGCTCTTTTCTGTGTGTGGAAAGTAATCTTCCATCCTCATCCTTCTCCTGGTTTCCATAACCTTCCTTCACCAAGATTTTCTCTTCCAACAATGGGACACTGCGTGGTTATTCACTCCACAAAAAGTGCATGGTATTTGATGCCACAAGCTCTATTTTATATTATTAACATGCTTATAATCAAATGGAATTTTAGAGTTTCGAGATTTCTTATACCTCAGTGAGTTTCCCCTGAATTCAGACTGGAAAGAAGATTTTGTATCAACTCTATCATTGTGATTCTCATCTCTCCGTGGAGATGTCTCAAATCCTTGATCATGAGAAGTTGTGTTATCGGCCTACACTGAATCAATTTCATCTTCTGATGAATTGTTGACTTTTGGAGTCTCAGTGACTGGCCTAGGGTATTCTTCCCGAATGGTTTTGGATATTTCTCTAACATCCTTTGGAACATAGCCTATCCCATCATATCGAGGCCAAAACACTGCCTTGATGGGATCCAAAATACCTTGGCCATTGGTGCCAAGGCCTCCTCCTTCGTATCCCATTTTTCTCATCAAATTTAAGATGATGCAAGAAGCATGTTGTTCAAAGATTTCAAAAGAATCATCAACATTAATCAAGAAAGGAACTACACATGGTTTATTTACTTCCACCCCAGAATGGGACACTTGCTATGCTTCTTGAGATGTGTCCAGTTGTTCCTAGTGAGAAGGATTAATGGAAGATGCTTCTAGAAACCCCCCTTGGTTTATGGATGCATGTAGTTCATCTTCATTTGCTTGAAAAAGTGTGCATGAATTTGCACTATCATGCTCGCTCTCATAACTGGTGAAGTTTCCATGGTCACAAGATTTTCTCATCACCATCTCATTCGTAGAGCCTTCCCCTATATGCATATTCATGGCTTGCAACTGCTCTTGCAACCTTCGGTTCTCTTTCTCTGCAACATGCAACAATGTCTTCAATCCAACATTCTCTGCTTGAAGCATTCGGTTGACCTCTTGAAGCTCATCGAACCACGATTGTTTTGGCAATCTTGCCATCCTTAGATTCAAAACCTACACTCGATATCAAGCTTGCTCTGATACCACATGATCTGAACCCAGGGGTGATTAGTTTCCAATAATTGTTTGATTCTGTCACTCCTTCAAAAGGGTCAGTTATAAATCGTTTTACTTGAGCGATTTGCAATTAAAGGTAAAGTTGAAGTATTATGATCCTAAATCCAAATTGAATTAAATTCTCTATAGATTCCCTATGTGTTATATGTCATGCTTTCATTTACTGATCGATGTGCAGAAATTCAAGAAAGTAAACATAAGACATAATACACATAATGGATATGACACTTCCCTTGATAACGAAGTTCACCCGATATGAGCTACGTCTCCAGGTCATGATCCAAATCTTGATTGCTTTATTCTCCTCATTGTAATGATGTCTCTCCTTTACAAGTTGTAAGGCCAAAGTACCTTTTCGATGATGGCAACAAGAGACCGGAATGTGATCAGGAATGTATACAAGCTTCACAAGTTCTCATGCTCATGAGGCATCCATGATGCTGACATAGACATCATTCCCACATACTGAATACATAAAAAGTGGAAGAATAAAAGATGACCCCCATCATCATGGAGCCATAAAGTTCCTTAGATATGTTTCTCAGATCCAAGAACAAATATGCATCCCATATAAAGATCCCGAACTACGAGATTTAGCACTGCTTCGCTGGCCACTTATCATGCAAGTGCCACAATTTCTCTATCACATGTAACTGATTGGTTTTATGTGGAAGAAGAGAAGAAAAGAAAAGATAGAAGGAATAATTTGATCATGATGCCTTGTTGCAGCCTCTCGATGCTCCTTCAGACCTATAACACACATCCAATGCTGCAACATTTAATGAAAAAATAACATAATGAAAATCATGCTTACATTGGCTTCTCCAAAACTTAACTTCTTGATATGAAGCTATGCTGCAAAAACAAACCTTTCCATTGGATTTGCATCGCCGAATTACCTAAAAGCGACTGTCAAATCATCTCCATTGGACACAGGAATCTTCAGGCCTCCTATGGACCTCTGTTTCGATTTACATGCAATCCTTTGAAATTAATGCGCTGTACTTTTCATCGATATACATGCCCGGTATGGACCTAGGAGGACTAACACGCTCCCCTTGTCTCGTGCATTGGAAAAATGCACTTTTAATTAAAAATTAGGGCAGATTAACCAACAAAGGTGTTAGCCGAGTTTGTTAGCATGTGTGTCTTAAGGCACTAAGGTAGGGAGAGGTCCCGGGGTCAAGCCCGTGAGCCTCCCCATTTTGGATTAAGTTATAGTTGTTGGTGTGGGTTTTGGCAGTACTCTAACTCTGGCGAGACCTCCACTAGATTTGGTGGGGTCCGTTTATATACATTTTTTGGATTTTTGGTCACAGGCCCTCCTTGGGCATTTTGGGGGTGCCACGTGGCACCTTATGATTGGGCCACATGGTTCTCATCTATTAGCCCCTATTGTCTAGTCACCTACCATGTGCTTCTAACTGTACCTGCCACATCATCTTATACAGACTGCCATGTCAACTGGCACGTCACTATACGGACTGCCATGTCACTGTACAAATTTCCACGTCACCTGCTACATCATATGTATGGACTTCCATGTCAGCCTTCCACATCATCTGTACAGACTGTATGAACTTCCACGTGGCATGATCTGATTGGTCCACGGATCGACTCGAAAACACCAAATATGAGTGACACATGGAATCCTCTCGTGTTTCCACATCACCATGATGACCTCATGCTGATGTTAGCATGATATGTGTCACCTCCTTTGCATGCCACGTATGTTGTACGGATAGTGATGTCATCCGTACTGATGTTGACGTCAATAGTACAGGTGTTGACTAGACTGGATTGACCAAATTTTGACCGCGAATATCTTTCAATCTGTAACTCCGTTTGATGCACCATTTGCGTCTTTGTAAATCTTGTGACGTGCTCTTTGTGATCAAGTCATTTCTACTGAGTTTTGGAAACTTTGATTTTTTCCCTTTCTCTACTTGTTGAGTCCATTCTGAGCCTCTTATGACACTTCTGAAACTTTTGTGATGTTCCCTAGATCCATCTGGATCACCCATAGAGGTGTGAGTGCAATGTGTGAAGAGTGTGAGATCAAGATCTGTAGAGAGCAGAGTGTGTGTGAGGAGAGAATGATTGTATGCCTAAGATTGACTATTGTAATTCTCCCTTGAATAATAAGAATACCGATAATCATTGCCCGTGGTTTTTTCCCTCAATGGGTTTCCATGTAAATCACTGTTTCAAATTGTGGGATTGTTGTTCTTGATTTAATGTGTGTTTGATATTGCTTGTTTATGCTCTGTTTTATGCTACAATTTTCTTCTGCTTCCTAACAAGTGGTATCAGAGCTTAGATTTGAAGGAGCAGAGATCAAAGGAGAAGAGAATTTGGTTGTTGGATAGAAGAGCTAGTTAACCGAGTCGAGTTGAGCCGAGTGAAGTGGATCATCCTAGGATGGGTTTTATTACACCACCGCAGGTTGTCCCTATCGAAAAGTGTGACAGTCACATGGACACTTCAGAAATTAGAAAAATTTCGACAACGACACGGGCACATAGTAGTACACAGTGTGACATTGTTGCAGGTGCAGAGTAGTACACAATACGACATCGTCGCAAGCTCAGAGTAGTACACAGTGCGACAATTTGTAAAGTGTCGTGAGAAAATTGTCACAGGCTATCCTTTAACAAGGTGCGACAATTTCTAATAGTCGCAGGTGATCCTCATAAAAGGTGTGACGATCCAAAAAAAAATATTAAAGAAAAAAAAATCGATAGTATGAAGTGCTTGTCTTATTATGATGACATGGCCATGAGCTTTCAAAAGTGAATGTATGTGGGTGGATGTTTAAAAGGTGAACTTTTTTTTTATAAAAAGTGAGGTTAATAAAAAGGTTTTTAGGTATAAAATATTGTTTTTTAGAAAAACGTTTTTATTAAACTTTTTTGGCGTTTATACCATTATTCTTCCACATTTAAAAAGGCTCAGTTTTATAAGTAGTTGTTTTGGAATTTTTCTGCTAATGAGGAAAGTGCAGAGTTCCAAGTTTGAGGTGGGAAAGTTCAGTGGTAAGAATAGATTTGAGCTATGGAATCTCAATATGTGATATCTTCTTGCGCAACAAGGATTGCAAAAGGCCTTGGCTAGAAAATCAAAGAAGTTGACAAGCATGATAGATGAGGACTGGGAGGATCTGGATGCAGGAGCCCTCAATACTAGTTTTTTCTGTCTGTCAGATGAGGTGTTGTTTAACATCGTTGAAGAGAAGACAACAACATGTTTTTGGATCAAACTGGAGAGTTTGTATATGAAAAAGAACTTGTCAAACATAATCTTCTTGAAGAGGCAAATGTACATCTTGCGGATGAAAGAAGGTATAGAAATTGTTGATCACTTGAATGTTTTCAATTCTTTTATTTGGCAATTATCTAGTATGGAAGTAAAGTGCGAAGATGAGGAAAAGATGGTTACATTGCTATGCTCGTTGCCTGAGTATTGGTATCATTTGGTCACAACTGTGTGGTTTAACAAATTAGATTTCATTGATTATGACACTGTTGTGGGAACTCTGTTGTGTGAGGAAATGAGGAGAATATCCAGTAAGGAAACCTCAACAGCAGAAGCAATGGTGGTCAGAGGTCGATATATAGAAGGAGGGAAATATCAGAAAGGTGCAGCCAGGTCTATGTCAAAAGACAGTAAGGGTAAGGAAAAATGTTGGTTTTGTGGAAAATTTGGGCATCTCAAGAAGGATTGTTGGAAAAGACAACAAGCATCCAAAGAGGACTCCACAAAAGAAGCAAATTCAACTACATGTATGGTTGATAAAGTTTTGCCTGTCTGTTATGTCTCTCCTCTTGTGTTCACATAGAAGGTGCAGGGTGGTGATGGTTGAGTCACCGTGAAATAATACTAAAAAAAAATTGTATTTACTTTGGAGTTGTAAAAATTATTGATTGCATGTAAACGGGCATATGTCTGTAAGACTTGGATAGGCATGTGTGTCCCTTGTTTATCAGGTCACCTATGAAAAGTATAGACGTAGATTTAGGTAGATTGAAT
>SNQJ01S0005240.1:126037-136387 GCA_010110895.2 Picea sitchensis
TGGAAGAAGAGCCCAGGACTAGGATCAAGGAGCAGTAGCCGACTTTATCATTGTAAGGTATCATTGTGAAGTTAATAAAAGAATTTCTTTTCCCGTCCCGCCATATGATATTGTCATTATTAGAATATTGATTGTATGATTGATTAAATCTCTAACCCATTAGTTCATAGATCAAATGCATGTGGAGTTATTTGTTTGTCTTTAGTGAATGCAGGTGATCATTGGGAGGAGAGTTGCAATCAAAGAATGACCAAGCATGAAAAGGGATCGACATCAAACACGAAGAATAAGGTACATCAACTTAACCTCTTAAGCCTTGTATTTACATATGAGTAATGGGGGTCTAGGCATGGGATGATGGTAAAAAGTAAGAATCTTTAGGTCATTTCTGCATGCATGATAAAACCCTTAGTGCTAGTCCGTAGGAGGGATTTCCCACCCACAACAAGAAGATACGGTTTAATAGGGTTTATTTTTTCTAAATTCATCTCTAACGGGGATGAGAACAAACATCATTGGTCTTTCAACATTTAAACATTATAAATGTTATGAAGTTTGATTCAAAAGATATAGTTTATGCATGGTATTTTATTTGTCTTCTATAATTGGCACTTGGCATCCATAAGTGTTACGATGGCATTAGTATGTAGCATTTGTTTACATACTTCCCTCTACTTCTATTTATGGTTTCTTCCGTTACTCTTCCTTTAATTTACTCTCTTTCTACTTCTTAATGGTTTCATTTTGCGTCTTATTTGGTCAACCACCGGTCTTAACCACTTGTGACAACATACTAATAAGTTTGTTTATTGGACCAATAACCTTACTAAAAAGATCTTCCACTTCATAAATATTCTCATATATTTCTTCAAAGTTAACTTCTATCTTCCATGAATCTTCTTCCTATATTCATGCACCTATCACTTACTAATTTGAAGTCACGTCTATCCGACGGTAGTTTACCCCTTTTTCGGTACGGACGGTCAATTGTACAAACAAAGGTATACTCTAAGGAACTTCAGTTCTCTAGAAGAGTACTCTCAAGTATAATTTTAACCCTTTTTCGGGCCCGAGGGACTAAATTTACGAAAAAGAACCCCCAAAGAGTCCATAGTTAAGCTATTTCGAGACTCCCTAAAATTGAAAAGATCATCGAGTGACTTATTCTTTCACACTCGTTAAAATGGTCCAGAAGAACATTCCTGACGGAGTCCATAGTTAAGCTTTTTTCAGACTCCTTAAAAGTGAAAAAATTGCCGAGTGATCTTGTCTCTATCACACTCGTTAAAATGGTTTTGAATAGACATCTTTTCGGTGCTAATTTACCCCTTTTTTTAACCGAATAGACTACCTTCGAAAAAGGTACCCCAGTGGAGTCTCCTTTTACATTTTTCAGACTCTCTAAATATGAAAAACCACCGAGCTTACCTTCTCTGGGCTTGTTAAACTTACATCAAAGGACGTTACCATTGTGTGTCTTATTAATCGCATTTGCATACCCGCATCTTTGGCCTAATACCGGCTCCATGTTTCTCTAAACTAAACCATTTGAAGCATGCCTTACACGCAAAGCCCTGTAGCACTTTTCCTCTGCGTCTTGACACCTTTGGCCCCTGGAGGATTTTTCCTGAGTGTCCTTACTTTGAACATCAGTCTTGTCCCGGTGCCTCAAACTTCTATGTTTGCAACACTCATTCATCCTTTGTAACGTAACATCCTTTTATTCTTTTTCCAAAATTATTGAAAAAAACAAAAAAAAAATCAAATATACCCCAAAAAGAGGAAGGGAAAAGTATTTTCTTTATTGGTAGCATAATGAGTCTCCCTTGGGTAAAGAATATATGTATGTTTTCTCGTCAAGTCCTGAGATTTAATATGACCTTAGGAAGTTGTTCCCGCTACACTGAGTTGTGTCCTCCTCTGTTTGGTTATTCTTCCAAACATATGGAGAGTTTGTGTTGCCTCCTGCCTCGTAAAGTATGTTAATGCCATGCTGCCTAAGTCTCATCATTTGTCGTACTATTGTCCAAGGGAAGTTTTTACCAAGCCTAAGTCGGCCCCTTTGTAGTTTGTCTCTTGCCCTCATGCCCGACCATCCCGAATGTCCAATCAAGTCTTTGTTCGAAATCAATGAAGCCTTCAGTCTAATCATCAAGATTCTCTAGTCCATGACTGATGAGCCGTCAAAGACCTCTGGGTAGTGGAGTCGTACACTCATATTACACTCCTACCCAAGTTTTGAAGATTTTGAAGTTGTTTCTCGAGCTCTGAAGACCTCATCTCTAGCCATCAAGCCTTATCAACTTCTAGAAGATGGATACTCTACATGTATATCTTTTTGATTTCGAGATGTAGCTCCATTGTGTATTGCTCGCGGCTACACTTTATACAGTTATATGACATGGATCTACAGTATATTTGATTGGTAGCCATGATTTTATTTTATCCCGAGCATGGGTATGCCAGCCTCGGTGAGACAATTATTATTTTGCAGATGACACCTCCTGTTTTCTGGTCCCTAGGCTCACTTGTTCGGCACATCAGTGAAGATTGTTAATGTATTTCGGCCATCAGATGCTCTTCTGACCTCACACATTAGGGGGCATCTGTTATAACCCTAATTTGCACAAGACATGCTTACCTGGCATCAGGCCATCTCAGATTCCTTCTTTTCCAAAACACTGCTAAACAACTCTTCTTAAAAACCCCTTTTATAAATACCCACGTGTCCTGCTCCATTACTAAATGCATGTACACGCTAACTGACCCAAGACAGCCCGTGTGTACCTACAAAAGCATAGAAAATGGAAAGTTGTTGACGTAACACACAGCTTTGGGTAAGTTAACTAAACCTTTCAGTCATGCATGATCGGTCACTTGACCAAATACCAAGCTTATTCTAACCTATAAAAGGAGGGTTAGGGGTCCCATTTGCGGGAGGAGAATCATAGTAAAGAAACTATACCTGATTGAGTATTCCCTTTGTCCCAACCTTTAGCCATCCTTGTGCAAAGAGAAGTATAGAGCAAAGCAGTTGGAAGACAGTGGAAGAAGAGTCCAGGACGAGGATCGAGGAGCAGTAGCTGACTTTATCATTGCAAGGTATCATTGTGAAGTTAATAAAATAATTGCTTTTCCCGTCCTGCCATATGATATTGTCATTATTGGAATATTGATTGTATGATTGATTAAATCTCTAACCCATTAGTTCATAGATCAAATGCATGTGGAGTTCTTTGTTTGTCTTAAGTGAATGCAGGTCAGCATTGGGAGGAGAGTTGCAGTCAAAGAACGACCAAGCGCGAAAAGGGATTGACATCAAACATGAAGAATAAGGTACATCAACTTAATCTCTTAAGCCTTGTATTTACATATGAGTAATGGGGGTCTAGGCATGGGATGATGGTAAAAAGTAAAGCTCTTTAGGTCATTTTTGCATGCATGATAAAACCCTTAGTGCTAGTCCATAGGAGGGATTTCCCACCCACAACAAGAAGATACGGTTTAATAGGGTTTACTTTTTCTAAATTCATCTCAAACAGGGATGAGAACAAACATCATTGGTCTTTCAACATGTAAACATTATGAATGTTATGAAGTTTGGTTCAAAAGATATAGTTTATGCATGGTATTTTATTTGTCTTCTATAATTGGCACTTGCCATCCATAAGTGCTACGATGGCATTAGTATGTAGCATTTTTTTACATACTTCCCTCTACTTCTATTTATGGTTTCTTTCGTTACTCTTCCTTTAATTCACTCTCTTTCTACTTCTTAATGGTTTAATTTTCCGTCTTATTTGGTCAACCACTGGTCTTAACCACTTGTGACAACATACTAATAAGTTTGTTTATTGGAGCAATAACCTTACTAAAAAGATCTTCCACTTCATAAATATTCTCATATATTTCTTCAAAGTTAACTTCTAGCTTCCATGAAACTCCTTCCTATATTCATGCACCTATATTCCCCATACTCAAGTATTGGTAACTTGCTACCACAAAGTTTTACAACCCTACTAGGTACAGTTGTTCTAAATATGATCATCTTGATCCCTCTAGCATGATCTACTTTTAATTAATTTTAGATATTTTTAATATTTATAAATTAAAATATATATTCTTTATTTTTTTTAACTAAAAAGAGCAGAGCCTGTTGTATTAACTTTCCAAAAAAAGGTTACACCAAAAACACCATGTCTTCCAGTTGTCCTTCCATGTAAGCGGAAACCGAGGCAGTTGGTTAGCTATACTGGATGCCATTTGTCTCGCCCGAAGGAAACCAAGACAAGTGGTCGCCATTGGTCTGAAGAAAATAATCTTTGAGTCTGAGGTTTACAAAATAATGGTGCTTGGCCATGACTAGCTTCCAAATAGAAAAATGAATGAAAACCATTAACAGTGACAATTTACCCGGTGGCCTCCCCTTCATCCATGTCGTCCTCGCCATCCTCGTCAGCTCCCTTGGTTGTCATCACGAAGGCCTGAGCACATGTCGGGCATCATTGTTCAGGCTAGGTATTGGAGTATGCTTCGTAGAGCAGGTCTACTCGTTGGCTAACTAGGCTGATGCGGTGGATTATGTCCTCCACCCAGCTCTGTAGCTCAAAGATTAACTTCAGGTGGTCTAGGTAGAGGAGTGGCAGGTGGCCGCTCCCTGCCTCTTGCATGACAGACAAAGGGCATGGCCTAAGAACGGTGCCACCCTCCCTATCCAGACTAGCCTTTGATGCCTTGCTTGCCTTACCAATTGTCGTTGCCTTGGTTGCATTGTTTCGTTCCAGGTCTATCGTTGGAGGGGTTTCTGTTGCTCCTGTGGTCAGGTCTACATCCATCGCTGCCTGAGTTTCTTCTATAATGTAGCACGGGGGGAAATCACTCAAGTGGGCTGCTTCTGTGGTGGAGCTATGAAATTCCTTGAAGGCCCACTTGGAAGTTTCCCCAGGAAGGAAAGTCGACGAGTTCTAGTTGTTTGGGACCGTGAAAAGCAGGTGGGTTGGGGGGACATGGATGGGTGCCTCCGGGATGAATTCCTCAATAGAGGCCATGGGAGGCAACTCACATTTTTTGTATTTTCGGACAAGTTGCGTCCTGGCCAGAGACAATGCCCTCTTGAAGCTTTGTTTTCGCCTTCTGTGCTCAGCCAAACCATACCATGCAGCCCCCCTACGGGACTTGCCTCGTTCCCTTGGCATTTGAAGGTGCCAAGAGCTAGTTCCGGCGGCAATTAGAAAAATACATTCGCACCAAAGTGCAAGAATGCTCATGTTGCGACTTCAGCTCCAAATGAGCTCCTTCCTCTCCAAAATCAAGTGAATGCATGAGGATTAAAGTGACCAGACCTGCCATTAAGGCTCTCCACTGATTGCTCTGTAGTTATGTTCCCATCACGTGCACGAGAAGTCTTGAGTCTTCGGCCCAGCTGCACCAGCTTGCCCTCATTCTTAATGTTGAAGGGATGGGGGGCGGTGGACTTCATTTAAGGCCCGGCCAAGCGCTGTGCCACGTGGTCCTTCTGAGCTAGGTGGCACCCCATCCGGGGAAAATATATTTATTTATTAGTCAATATGAAAATTTTAGTAAAATTTTATACTAAAAGATTAAATAAATATATTGTAATTTATATATTTAAGATAATTAATTATTACTCATGCTTCTCCTTTTTTAAAGGTGAGTGAAGTTGTTGTATAAGGAACAGGTAGACAAGTTCTTTAGTCCATTTATATAGCAATTGTCTAAATGTGCTAAGTTTTTGCGTTTAGTATATTTGTTCCAAATCAGGTCAGATATTATTGAATCTACATATTTGTTCTAAATCAGATCAGATATTATTGGATCTGTCTATTTGAATGGTTAATTCTATATAAATTTGAATGTTCTAGAAAATTTTCACCTTGCTGAATCCATTACTACATTCAAAAATACAATTTAAATAACAAAAATTTGTGATTTTCTAGAAATTTATATTACCGAATAGACAAACTACATTTATGATGTTTCATTTATATATATATATATATATATATATATATATATATATATATGGTGTTTTCTTTATGCTAGTGTTAGCCCATTTATGTATGCCCGCGGGGCAACGTAGGATCTGGCCTATGATGGTGTAATAATTTGTTAAAATGAAAATAATGACGAAGAAGAATTACTCGGGCATGGCCTCAAATACAGCAAACAACGTTCTTCTTGTGTAAGTGTTTTTTATGTGGGAATTTGATATTCTAACGGTCAGACACACGCGAAATTTGCTGATGAACATGGTCGTTAGCATACAAGCAGATTCTGCATGAACCAACAAACAAGCGAAAGGATCGCAGACATTTATACACGTACCTATAATTGTTCCAAACCCACTATAAATAAGATCGCCATACATCCCTTTCACAACCATCCAGTTCTCAATTTCCTTATTTTATCACAATGGCAGAGAAGAAGAAGTCATGGAGCATGAGTGGCGCAGTCATCCGCGTTTGCATTTTGGCGTGCATGGGAGTGTTCCTCCAGCACCCAGCTTGGGCTGCACTTGACTGCAACACCGTCACTCAGCAGATCACATCCTGCGCGACGTATTTGACCGAGGGAACGCCGGTGCCACAGGAAGACAGCTCTTGCTGCCAAGGAGTTCGGAGCCTCTATGGCGACGCCACCACCACAGACGAAAGACAACAGATCTGCACGTGTCTAAAGAACGAAGCCAACAATTACAATCTCAACGACACAGCTCTTCAGAGTCTTCCATCTAACTGCGGTTTACAACTCTCCTTCACTATAACCAGGAATATCGACTGCTCATCGTAAGCGCAGTCGACTGTTTAACCCTAGTCCCCCTCTTAATTTATTTTGCTCATAGGGAAATGGTTGCTAGTAAGCAGTTAATTCACCATTTTTTTATTTGTCTTTTCAATCACCGTTGAAGAACTGCTACCCCAACATTATGTTTAATTAACTGTTGTTTATGGCATTTTGTAGGATCGTTTGATGGACGAAATCCCTCCCTTCTGAAAGACCGGCGTACTTCATAGTTCAGGATATCCTCTATATAATACGGTTGGCTGATGGAGCGATACTTATCCTCCATAATCCTTCCCGTCAATTAAAAAAATGAAAAATACAAATAAAAAAATTCAGTAGTATTTAATAAAGAGAATCCTGGAGCTGAGTATTTAAAGAGTATGTGCTAGTACGTCGGAATGGACGGCTTTCAGCTTTGGAAATAAACTTAAAAATTATCTGAAATATGTTTCACTTTTCAAAACTCTACATTGTGTTCCAAAATTCTACATTGTGTTCGTTAGCTGCCTAAACTATCTTCTATCCATGTTATACATGATTTCATCCATTAAAACTTTATCCATAATCCATATGGATGAAGTGCATAAGTTTTAATTTTATCTATATTAAAATCATATGGGTGAATGAACTAAATCATATATGGGTGAATGAAGTGTAGAAGTTTTAAATCATAGAAGTGGTAATATGAAACGTTTGACTGTATTAGGTTGATAAATGGAACGTGTGGGTATCAGACATCTGGTTAGAACATGGGCATTTATTTAGATGCCACGGTTTAATCCTACTTAATCATTTAAATGTGGCAATTACATATCCTTATAGCGATTTTTTAATGTGATTAGGTAAATGTTAAAAAGTAAACATGTTAACGGATGCCTTGATATGAACAATAAATTTGACCCAGTGATTTTGGAGGACGATTAAGAATATGCCAACATCTTTAATGCATAGCCATCAGATTAAGGTTTAAGGTTAAATAAGATTAAAAGATCATTAATTGTGCCCAAATGTATGCCTTTCAACGTAAATATAAGGTAGTGAAATTCTTTAATAATGAAAATGTTCTTTAAATATTTGAAAAATTGTAATAATAAACTTTTTCTAAAGTAAATTTGGAAATTTTTAACATTTTATTTTTGTATTAAATTTATAAACCATTTACAATGATTTATTGAGCACTTAAAGATTAGAGAAAGGAATTAGGAAAAACAACAAAACAATTTCACATAATTTTTTTTTCTAAAGAAGCTCTAAATTCATTTCATCCATGGATATAATGCACTAACACTATTATTAATTAAAATAGCAATATCACCTTTGGCCATGAGCAGCCGATTATCAAAATAGAAGGTAATGCTCCCTAAGCGTATAATCCATTGACCTGATAATTAACAATTAACAATCATTTGGTAGCTTCAGTGCGTATTTGTTACTATCTGAGACAAAGTTTCCATTCTACATAGCATTTACTATATTATTACAATAGTTATTAGCTACACAAAGTTCCTAATTAGAAGCATGTTTGATATGCTATAGTATATGATTTTTATTTTAGTTTTATTTATTTATTTTACGACTAAAACATATATACTCCATCCATTTATAATTTAATTTAATTTAATAATTAGAATTAAATTAAATTATATTATATTTTAATTATTAGAAAATGTTAATATACCAAGTGCATAGTTTGTCATGTCAATAATCCATGCAATAACATATTTAAAATAAGTTGTCATAATTTAATTTAATAATTAGAATTAAATTAAATTATATTATATTTTAATTATTAGAAAATGTTAATATACCAAGTGCATAGTTTTTCATGTCAATAATCCATGCAATAACATATTTAAAATAAGTTTGACAACTTCAAAGAGTTCCACCCATCACCAAAGTCATATTTTTTATCCTCTAATTTCTAATTAAAGTAGAGAAAGTTAAATTAATCTGAATATTTAAAATACTTATGAAAGCCTCTTAATGAGAAAAGAGGCCACCAATCACCAGAGCCATATTTTCTATCTTCTAACTAAACTAGAGAAAGCTAGATTAATATGACACTTTCAAAATGTGACAAGTTTCTGGTTACTGCCGTTTGGCTGGACTAATGGTAAATTTGTCTCCCGAAGTAGGAGCTAATATTGCAACTTTACAACTTTTATGGAGGTTGCATGGAAACTTTTGTCTCCCGAAGTAGGAGCCAATATTGCAACTTTTATGGAGGTTGCATGGAAACTTAGGCTGGAGATTACAGATGTCCACTTAGACCTAGCCATCCTCTTTTCAAATCGCAACAGAATATGAAATAAGATCTTGTGGCTTCTAGCTTATTTTTTCATGCCTCTTCTTATTGACAATGGTTATATTCCTCTCAAGGGTAAATCACCATAGCAACTCTTTTCATCTAGATATGGTTTACAATGCATACAATACACAAAAACAATGTGAGTATATATCTCTAATGTGGTTTTAGAGCTTTGTTGTTGCAGGAAGAAAAGAAAGTTGGGTTATTTGGTTACTAGATTGATCTACAGATACTATTTTCAATTACAAAGGTAAAGAATCTTCTACCGTAAAAATGTACTCTAGATAGGAAAAAAATAACTTCAAGCTCTATCAGCGACAAATTTATGAGATATGTAGCAAGATTAAAAGGACCACATTTATGAACATTTAACATAGGATCAATTTATCTAAAACTATTTAGAGAAAAAATAGTATTATTAGGAATGTTTCTGAATTCTATCATTCATTTCATATAAGGCCCATTGTGATAGGGATTTTCTAGATACCTAAGCAACAATATGGCCAACTCAAGGATGTGAACAATGTATATTAAGGTTTGTGGCCAGTTTTATATTTATTCTTTTGTTTTCGATTTACTACAAGTTGTTGGTACTCATTGGATCCCTTCCTTACATAATTAATTAGAGTAATGCCCATAAATTCCTTTGGTTGTCCACTTCAGGACTTGCATAAGTCCTGCATATTGTGATGGTTCTGGGTTTTTCAAGTTTATTTCTCTCGATGGAAGGGCCTTTCTTACTTCCCCGACAGAGAGCAGGACCTTAGAGGATTTCACACACAGTTGACTTAAGCAGGTAGAGATTGTTACAGTTTGCAATTGTGCTGAAAGAAAACATTTAAATTTTCCTTATTTTTATTAGAATGGTTAATCTTCACACTCGTTTATTCCACTGCTCTTAAAAAACACAGTGCATCTTATTCACTAGCTAAATTTTCCTTATTTTTATTATAATGATTAATCTTCACACTTGTTTATTCCACTCCTCTTAAAAGACACAGTGCATCTTATTCAGTAGCTATTGTATATGGGAGCAGCAACAGGTTCACCACCACTAGAAACATAGGTTCCGGTAGAAGTATCTAAGTAATACAGTAAACAACATGAAACATGAGAAAGTTTTATAATAATACAATTAAAATTCACTAAACACAATTTAAATAGTTTACAAGGCGCCTATTTAAATTACATCATGATGTTTGAACCAATCAAAATTTAATAATTACATCATGATGTTT
>SNQJ01S0005240.1:150208-181340 GCA_010110895.2 Picea sitchensis
AATTTAAAAATTAAATTAGATATTGAGAAAGTTTTTTTTAATATTATATAAACAATAATTTAAAAAGAGTAGTTAAAAAAGAGTTTTTAGTAGAATAATTGAGAAGTGAGATTTATAAAAGAAATTAGACATTTAGCTAGATCATTTAAAATGGTAAATATTGTTTGAATGTAAACAAATACACACAAAATTATCTATAGGAAAAAAAATTCTACTTTCATATAAATCTTGGAAATATGATTTTATAATTATTATATTTTATTGAAATTAGTATAAGTATTAAAATAAAATAAGACAAAAATTATATTATTATTATTATTATTTAGGAATAGGAAAGAAAATGCAAATTCTATTTTATTATGTTAATTTAAAAAGAAATTTATGGTAAGTATGGATATGAAGATATTATTATATAAAGATATAAATATTTTATTATTTAAGTGATAATGAGAATTTAAAATGATTAAAATTAATTTTTTTTTTTTTTTTTAAATAAAAAAGTGGAACCTGCTATATTAGATTAACAAAAAAACTTTGACAAAATATACAGTAGTGTAGGTCTGATGTCACCAAAAATGCTGCCGATTACCGGAAACCAGCATAGGTGGAGAGCAAATCGCAGTAGCATGATAAAACATGAAGTAAAGTAGCATATGTCCTGCTCGGAGGAAACCAGGACATATGTCTATAGTCCAAATGCACATAAAACAGTAACATAATAAGACTAGGAACCAAGAGAGCATAAAAACCTAGGTGCTTGGTGACCTGTCGTCCTCGCCAGTATGCCACGTGGACCCAGTCGGGATGGCAAATGCATGCGCGCAGAGGGGGCACTTCCGTCGAGCTGGAACATTGGAATATGCATCGAGGAGCAAGTCCAGGCGTTGGCCCATGATGAGGGCCCGATGCTCCAGGTCAGACATGTGGCCACGAAGGTCGAACACAAGAGCCAGGTGCTCTGCCCGGAGGAGAGAGCCATGCATACTGCCACCCATGTCACTGAGGGGAACATTCCTCGAGTCCACCGCCACTCTTAAACCAGCGTCGAACATCCTCTGCTCTGCATCAACCTCTGCACCCTTTGTTTCTGCTTCATTCACCTGCATGTCATGGCTGTTGGGATTGTTGTCGCCTGGCCAGGGGATTTCTTCAACAATGTAGTCGGGGGTATCGTCTTCCTGTGTCGGAATAGGTCTGCGTTCCTCCCGGTGAGTCGCCTCAATGGCTCGAGGCTTCTCTGTAATCGACAGGTCCCCCATGAACGGGTCTTCCACCACGACACAGGCGGGAAACTCCTCCTCAGTACCAGCCTCCTGTCGGTCTCCCCGTGTATTTGCCTTGACATCTTGACTATAGCCAGCTCCCGGATCAACAATGGTGGCGAGCAGCGCCAATTTCTCAGCCCGAGATTTCCTCCGAAGTATGGAGGTCGCCAGAGCCAAAGCACGTTCCAATTGCTCTTTCCGTCGCCGCTGCGCCTTATGGGCATCCCAGGCCTTGCCATGGCGAGGCCTGCCTCTCTTTCTATCCGTGGTGAAAGAACAGAGCGGTTGCAGGGATAGGCAGATGAGCCAAGACGAGAGCAGTTGCAGGTGCAAAGTACGAGCAAACCGACTCTGTCTCGGCACACACAGAGACAAAAAACCCGGACAATCCTTACCAAAATACAACGAAAATGCAGAGAGCCAGGGCGAGAGGAGTACAGGACTGCACCAGAGCGTCCAAGCGAAAAGCAGAGCCGAGGTAGGAGCAGTCCCGCTCTGTCAGGGCATATAAGAAATCAAATAACCAGAAGCCGAGGTCACCTGTCCACATTTAACCCCTTCCATCCCGAGTGCGTTGTGGGCGTAAATGATCGCGCAAGGGAGGAGTCCCTCCGTCGTATCACTGCAGCTATGGTCGTCCCCCATCGTTAATGCAGACTTGTGGGTGGCAGCCATCGACATTTATGCCCACGCTGAGTGCTATTCCAACTGTCGTCGTGGAGCTACGTGTCACCCCATCCGGGGCGATTAAAATTAAAATTAAAATTAAAATTAAATTAATTAGAAATAAATTGTTGAGAAGATAGATATGGATAATAAATTATGAGTTATTAATTATTAAAAATCTAAAAAAAATTATTATAATTTTATCGTAATACAACTTGAGTGAGTTTAATGGTTAAAAACTTGTGTTTCCTTGGGTAGGGCATGTATACCTTCTTATACTTTATCAATCAAATGAGCGGGTAGAGGAACCCCTTGTCTCACAAATAAGGTTTTAATAAGAAAATGAAATTTCAAAAATATAAAATCAATTATATGACCATCTTCACATAATAATGTTTCAAAAAAAATATTTATCCATAAAAAAAATATAATTTATCAATCTTTATCCACTATTATCATTGAATCATAAACCTAAAATAAAATTTTGAAAAATAAGTATAAAAAAATATTTATCCAAAAAAAATAATTTATCAATCGTTCTCAACTATATCATTGAATCATAAACTTAAATTAAAAATTTGAAAAATAAATATATAAAAAAATTATTGTTTGAGCCTTATACATAAGATGTAACAAATAAAAACTTGATAATGGAGAATATTTTAATATCAACCTCAAAAAATTCAACATTTATAATTTATTTATAAATTTTAAATTAAAATATTCTATATTATAAATATTTTAATATAAAAAAATAATTTTTATAAAATTTTCACTTTAAAATTAAATTTTATTTTTATAAATCATATAAAAAAACTTAAAAAATAATTAAATTATAATTATTAACTTTTTAAAATTAAAAAATATTATATTAAAAGAAGATATGAAATTGCTAAGCAAGAAACATATAAAAAGTATTGTTGTAATGTTTCATAAAAGAGTAATAGTTTTCATAAAAGAGGCTGCCATGTATACTACTAAAAAGCACTTAATATTCTATTACTTTGAAAAACATAAAAAATTAACGAAAGGAATGGTGTCTTTTACTTTCCTAGTTACCTATATTGGAAGGAAGAGAATCATGGTCTCTAATGTCCACGTCATTTTTCATTTGGTGCATTTTTGTCTTTTTAAAATGTGCTTCAACGGAGTTGGTTGACATAATGTGCTTTGAAATTATAGATAAACTATATAAATATTACATTGTTATATAAATATTACATTGTTTTAGAGACATCTATTTTATACTTTTGTTAGATTAAGATATTTATAATTCTTGCATTTTGAGAAGTGTATTGGTGTTTGTTTGCATTAATTTTGAATGAGAAAAGAAAGGTTCTATTGCATTGAATAAATTCTTAATACTTTGAAAGAGTAGTTTTGATCTCCTCACTTTCTTTATAGTCCATATTTTCTCAACTTAAAAAAGAGGGTTGAAAATGAGAGAGTCAAAATGGAACCAAAACTTAAAAAAGAGGGTTGAAAATGAGAGAGTCAAAATGGAACCAATATCTCTAAAGAGAACCTTAGATCTAATAAAATCCCCCTTACTTCACACTCAAGACAATAATAATGCAAGAACATTTTCCAAAAAAATCTAAAACCAAACTTAAAAAATCCAGCACATCCAAACCCCAATAAATCTAGAGAATCATATCCTAGACATTTATAAACTAGAGCATTGGATGACGAAATATGAGAATAGGTGAAGCTTAAATTGTGAAAAGGATAAGTGGGCACAAGCCTTTGCTCATTCCATTTAATTTAATTGCATTGATTTCTTGAAAATCTTGTAACACAAACCACCCTATAGGAATTTAGTATCCTTATACTAGCATACCTATACCTTTTGATTGTTTTTTTTTACTTTGTTTGTTTAGATTGATGTTACAAATATAATCTTGGAATTTCTTTATTTTAGATTCTCATTTCTAAGTATCACTATATTTCCAAAATCACTTTGACTTTCACCTAATGGCATCCCTTTGAATTTCATTCCACTAACATGAAGAAGACCACATCCATAAGAGTTTAAGTAATAAGGGGATTTCTTCCCTTAACTTGGAATTCATTCAACCATATTTCACACCCACCTTGATCTCGGAGTCCTACACCCATATTGGCACCTAGGTGCCATGGCTATATATATATATATATATATATAAAAGACACCCATATACTCAAATTAGGTTGAGTTGTACTCACACATATATCATGGTTACTTAAAAATGTATATTTGAATAATAATAATAATAATCTAATTTAAAAGATACAATATAGTGAAAGGCTAAAATATGAAACATTTTGGTTTGGAGAGGAACTCCTTTTAAGAAGTAATTTAATTTATTTATTTATGAAAAATATAGATACCCTATCTCTATGTATATTTAAATAATAATAATAATAATAATAATCTAATTTAAAAGATACAATATAGTCAAAAGCTAAAATATGAAACCTTTTAATTTGGAGAGGAACTCCTTTTAAGAAGTAATTTAATTTATTTATTTATGAAAAATGTAGATACACTATCCTCCTAGCTCACCAATAAAAAAAGTTTATCTAAACTTTGATTATTTCTATTGAAGAGTTAGAGTTTGGGTTTGAATGTGTAAGATATGATTCAACCAACCTTGATCGAAACCTAAAACCTAACCCCATAAGACATATACAAATAAAAAAACAACTTAAAAAAAATAAAAAAATAAATATATAAATATATAAATATGATAATATAAAGAAACTAAATTCCTATAAGGTGGTTCATAAACTAACTTGCATTTAAATTTAATGGAAATGAACAATAAATATATATATAAACCAACAAATTAATTTATCTCTTTAATTAAGTGCAACAAAGTGATTTTGGCAAGAGGGTGATTCTTAGAAATAAGAATCTAAACTAAAGGAATTTTAAGAAGTAAGGGGGCTTTTGTTGGATCTAGGGTTCTTCTTGAACAGATTGTTCCTTTTTGACTTTTTCATCTCTATAGAATGTTTAGATGATATGGATTACGTGGAATTTTAGAAGATTGAAAGGATTCTTGGAAGGCACAAAGAGTTTATCTAATGCAATGGAATCTTTCTTTTCGTGATGAGCTCCAAAGTTCATGAAGACAAACACTAGTGTATTTCACAAAATGAAACAATTATAAATGTTTTGATTCAACAAAAGAGAAAAATAGATAACTCAAAAACACAATCACAATGTAATATGTTAAGAAATATTACTCACTTTATAGTTTGAGAATACATAATATCAATCAATTAGGTTCAAGCAAATTTTAAGAAAACATTGCACTAAATGAAAGATGATGTGGACATTGGACAACCTAATTCTCTTACTTCCAATGTAGGCCAAGAGGAAGCTAAAATACACATGTGTTTCATTAATTTTATGTTTTTAAAATTATTAGAATATTAAGTGTCTTTTGAATGGGGATGCAATAACTATAAATAGTAGCAAAGTCTCTTATCTCACTTATGAAAACTACCATATTTTTATAAAACTTCACAACAATACTTTTTTATGTTTATTATTTAGCTCTTTTACAACTTTTTTTTTTTTTTTTAACTAAAACGGTTATGTATTTTATTGATTGGAAAATCCAGCTGGCCGGAGCCTTACATCCTTCTCAAGAGCCTTCTACCTTCTACCTTTGTTTACAAGCTGCTGTCCTTTTCAAGGAATACATATTTTTACTGGGTCTCCACCGTTTACGCTGAGTTCTCCTTGGGTCAAGAGGCAACCTTCGTTGGCTAGTTTGTCTTCTTCTTTGTTTGAGTCTCTGAGTATGTGGTAGCAGTTGAAGGAGGTGAAGTCTTTAAGAATGTGTCTTAACCTTTGCAGATTCTTGTTTAGGCCAACGTCTTTAAACTGTCCTCTTGAATGAATCATTTTGGTCAAGATCTCGGAATCTCCAAACGCTTGTAGCTCCCGATGTCCTCTTTCCTTGGCAATCTGGCAGACTTTTATCAAACTCAAGATTTATGCTTGGTTGTTGGTTCACTGTCTGAGACCCCAGCAAAAGGTTTCTAGTATTTTCCCTTCGTTGGAGTAAATGATTCCTCCAGCTCCCGCTGTCCCAGGGTTTCCTTTGGAGGTGCCATCGAAGAAGAATGAAGTTATGCCTTGTTTCTGCCACCAACTCTGGAATANGAGACCCCAGCAAAAGGTTTCTAGTATTTTCCCTTCGTTGGAGTAAATGATTCCTCCAGCTCCCGCTGTCCCAGGGTTTCCTTTGGAGGTGCCATCGAAGAAGAATGAAGTTATGCCTTGTTTCTGCCACCAACTCTGGAATATGTCGTGATTGTCTCTTAGCCTCCATTCTGTTTCAAGATGGGATTTTTCAGTGCTATGGGTCTGAAGGTTCAACACGGAGGCGTCGACCCACTTCTTTTCTTCCTGCTGCAGCGAGGTGTTGATTTTGTGGTTTTGGGAGCTCAAAGTTTCTAGGAGGAGAACTTTTTCTTTCGTTGCTACCATGTTGGGGGTCCACTCTGTGTTGTTGAAAATTTGCTCATTCCTTGCTAGCCATAGCTTCCAACACACGTACTTGGGGATGGAGATCCAAATTCTGGCCCATAATGTTTTCAAGGAGAGCGAAGGGTAACTATCCTTCCAAGTTGCAAATAGCTCCACTACTGAGATGTTGGTGGGGGCAGCAACCTTGAGGCCATGGAGGATAAGATGCCAGACTTTGTTTGCGAAATGGCAGCCTACAAATAAGTGGTCTGAGGTTTCCATGGATTCTCTGCATAAAGAGCATCTGTGTGGTCTGACAATATTTCTTTTCAATAAATTTTCACCAGTCAGAATCTTTCTATGCATTAGTGTCCAGAAGAAGAAATTTACCTTCGGGATCGCCATTGAGTCCCATACCTCCAACCAAAACCTTGCCGAGGGTGGTCTATTTTTCTGTTGCTGTAGCAGAGCGTAGCCTTTAGCTGCTGAATATGTTCCTGTGGGTCCCCAACCCCAGGTGTCTTTTTCTGTCATATGCACAGGAGCTGCCTCTCGAAGATCTGCTTTGAGCATTTCAAGTTGCTGGAGGAGGTGATCTGGGACATTGACGAATTTCCACTTTGTCCAGGAACCATCTTCATCCCACTTTGATATATCATAGATTCTCTGCATACCTCGACGCTCAAGAAAATCGCAAATTTCCATCAAGACGACATTTGATGCAAGTGGCGGGTTCCCCATTATCCTATCAGTCCATAGATTGGTTCGTTTTCCATTGCCAGGGACGCGGTACAAATTTTGGTTGAAAAATCACACCCCTTTGATGCACAATTGCCATAAAATCATGGTCTTCCTGCTCATGGCGTTTTGAAGGTTTCTGATTTTGGCATTTGGAATGTATCTGTGTATTAACGTTTTGCTGACAGGATGAGTGGGGTCACTATGCATCTTCCACAAGATTTTGCAACCAAGAGCTGTGTTTGCAAGAGCTGGATCACGAATTTGCAGCCCACCATCTGGGACTGTGAAGGGTAGGGATACTGGTGGAACCTGTATGGGTTCCTTCAGAAGTTCCTCCTCGATGTAGGCCATCGGTGGATTTTGTGGCTTCTTTGTGCGTTGAGTCCTGGAAATGGACAGGGCCCTTTCTAGCTGTTGCAGGAGTCTCTGTCAGGTAGCGTAGCTATACCAGGATAGTCCATGCCTCAGCTTACCTCTCTCTCTCTGGGCATGGTTGAGCGAGGGGGGTGAAAAATCCACTAACTTGCTGCCGGGAGAACCCACTGCATAATAATCCAGTTCTCCGAGCAAGCAAGGTGGTGGAGCTCGAAAGAGAAATAATGCCAACTAGGGTCGTTTGGGAGAGATAAACCTGGGGTGGACATGGCCGATGTGCTCATACATATCCTACAATTAGTCCTCAAAACCTCCATTAACCAGACTCAAAGGAGTTGTCCTCCCTTCCTCTGCAGATAATTATTGTCTCCCTCCATTCAACACCGAGGTGAACGGTGAGGGCTAACCATATTTATGGTTGGAGTCATGGGAAGGTTGTATGGCCTCCATCCACTACGTGGCACCCCATCCGGGACCGGATGATATTTTCTGGCCAAGTCCAGACAATAGTCTAGTATCCTGGTTTGTGGAGAGGTTTGACCATTCCATTGAATCAACTCTTCCTTAGTATCTACCCCCTCCTTTGCTAGGAAATCAACTATTTTGTTAGCATCTATTTTCACATGGGAGGGGGTAAGGGTGAGATTGTCCTATAAGGGGGACTTGAAATATTCCAGTAGTCATGATCATCTCCATCTGGGTGAGACATTCAAAGGGTGTGATCAATGAATGATTATGGTGATAAGTTGGATGATAATTTGGGAATCGCCATCCACTTCGAGTTGGTGGATGTTATGTTCAATTGCTAGATTGACCCCTCTAAGAGGTCTCCATAGCTTTGTTGCATTGTTTGTATTGAGTCCCATATATCCTACTACGAAATGTAGATTTTTCCCCTCATTGTCTCTTAGGACCGCTCCAAAGCCTGCTCATCCCAGATTCCCTTTTGAAGCACCATCAAAGTTCAATTTAAAAAAACTTGTGGGAGGGGAGGACCAAGAGAACAAGTTGTGACTGATATTAGTATTGTAACTATCCTTGTTTCTCGATTCATCAGTGAGGTTGAGTTGTTGGGCCTATAAGATGTGGCATTCTTCATGATTGCACTTAAGGTCCTCCTGGGTCCAATGCTCATCTCTAATAGTTTCCCGAATTAGGTTTATGATTCTATCCTAGGTTGAGTGAAGGGGCGAGGACGTGGAGCGAAAAATCCTTTTTTTTATTTCTTTCCAGATTTTAGAAACTGTGAAGCCTGGTAATAGCTGCGAGATGCGGTCTAGGATTGGATTTTGGTAGGAGATTGAGTCCCGGTTTTCCATTGTGTTGATGATTCTAGCCTGATTTCTATTGGAGCGATGAATTATTTGTGTCGCCATGTCCCAGATGGTCTCACTGTGGTTGCAGAGGTTAAATAGGTGCTCCATTGTTTCTTCCTGTTGTTGAAAGAGGGGACAGATTGAAGGGCCTACAAACCCTTGTTTTCAAATATTGTCCCAAGTAAGTATGTGGTTTTGGGAAATAAGACAAAGGAAGATTGATACTTTAGGCCAAAATTTTGGATTCCAGATCTTGCTCCAGATATGCTCCTTTGGCTTCTCTTGGTAGTTTTCCTGTAGATGATAAGCTTCTTTGACTGATAAGCTACCTTCTGGGGAATGACCTCATTTGAGTATGTTCGATCCTTCCCTGATATGTATTTTCCTCTGATTTTCACAGTCTCTCCAAGCTTGTAGGTCCAGTGTCGTATGAAGGTGTAATTCACGAGGTTCAGTCCTCCAGCTGTGCTAGGGACGATGCAAATCATTTTATTTCCATAGATCCTTTACATGTAGGGAGTTTCTTGATTGCATTTGTTGATATAGAGGGTTGAGGTATTCAATAGTGGTTATAGGCAGTTGTTATTGCTAGGAGTATTTCCAAAACAAGGAGTGTTCTCCATTCCTGACCTCCCAGAAAGCATGATTTTGTATGAGAATTCGATTATTCCAAGCCGTATTCTAGAAATTAGAACCCTATATTCGATCATTGAATCTAATTAGCATATCTTCTCTGGTAGTGGGCACATATTTTATTTTCCAGATTCTTGCCCAGAGTTCAGTGGGGTGCTTAAGCCAACGCAACCAAAGTTTTTCCCTCATTACTCATTTGATTTTTCGTGGATCTATGAGTCGTAGTCCCCCTAAGGATTTAGGCCTACAGATTTTATCCCATCCCACCAGCGCCCACTTTTTGTTTGGGTGATGCCCATGCCACAGGAAGTTGCACTGGATGTTTCTGATGGCTCTGATGATAGACTGGGGGGTTTCTAGAGCAGTGAATAGGTAAGTTGACAGAGCTTGGACAACATATTTTAAAAGAACCAGGCGGGCTGCAAGGTTGAGGGATCTAAAGGTCCAGTTACTGAGCCTATTAGAGATGGATAGAAATAGACTATTCTAGAAGATATTGCATGTGGTTTCTCTCGTGAGGGGAACACCTAGATAATTGGATAGAAGGGAGATCTTGGGGGTGCCTATAATCTGGGAGATGTGGTTTTGAATTTCCACCAGGGTGTTGAAGAAATAGAGTTGTGACTTATCTATGTTCAAGGTCGTTCCTGAAGCTTCAGAAAAGTCAGTGAGAATTGATTTGAGCTTAATAGCCTCATGGGCAGTTGGTGTGTTCATCAGAAGGGTATCATCAACAAATTGACTATGAGAGGAGGCAGGTTGGATGTTGTGTAGAGGTAGGCCTCTAAGATATCCTTCCTCAACTGAGGCTTTGATGTTACAACCCATTCCTTCCACCAGTATAACAAAAAGGAAGGGGGAGAGGGGGTCCCCTTGTCGAATACCTCTCGAGGGAGAGAACGGTTGGGAGGGAACTCCATTGACCAGGATAGAGAATAAAGCTGAGGAAGTGAGCCGCATGATCCAAGCCACCCAATATTATCAAAGCCAAAGGATTCGAGGAGGGAGCGCATGTATTCCCAACTGATTCTGTCAAAATCTTTGGAGAGTTCGAGTTTGATGAGCATACCTGGGGATCTTGTTTCTTTCAGCGAGTGGATGACTTCATGGGCTAGGATAACACTGTCCATGATTTTTATGCCTTCCACATATCCATCTTGTCTTTCTCTTTGGAGATGATATGTGACAATATTAGTTTGGTAGCGGAAATGACCTTTAGTGATGATTTTGTAGATAACATTGCAAATTTCTATCAGTCGAAATTGCTTAGGATGTGTTAACACTCTGTAATTTCTGGTGATGGATATGGCAGAGAGGAGTAACTATTTCAGCTGCTTGGAATACTGGATCTAGCCTCCAAGACTCAGAGAGAACTCTCTTTGTATGATCTATCTTGGTTTAAGAATAGGATATTAGGCTAGTTATGAGGATGAGTTTTGGGTTTTAAATAGTTGTTTTGGGATAGCAAGGAGGGCAATTGGGAAAATGGGGTGTGCTTAAATGCTGTGATTGGCTCTGAGGATCTAGAAAATCTCACCTACATAGGGCAAGGAGGGCCATTGGGAAAATGGGGTGTGTGCTTAAATATATGATTCGCTCTCAGATCTAGAAAAATCTCCTACATAGGGCAAGGTAGTGGAAATGTTGGATTGAATTAAGTTTGAATGGTGTCAAATGAGAAAAAAATAGGAGAGGGAAAAGCCAAGCAAAGGAGCAGTTAAGAATTCCTAAACTGAGCTTTTAGAAGAGAAAGATAAAGATTACCAATAACCAAATGCAAAGTATTTCTCCAATAAATTATTCTCTATTAATTTTCTTTAACAATAAGAATTTGAAAACAAATGAAATGATAACTGGACAAACACTTAACAGAGAAAGGAAATGCCACCAACACCTCGACACAATAATCCTGTCAACAACTTGTTTATTTCTGATTGATCATTTAAGATTACAAAAAATCCTCCTAGAAAAGCAAAGCCCACGGTCCAGCAAAAGAAAAACACACCTCACAGGTAGAACCCCTCCTTCATCTTTTACATGTGCCTATATACAAGAGAATTTCTTGCCTCAGCCTTCAAAAGACTCAAGCTCTAATTCTTGTTTCTAATAATAGAAATTAGTTATATAGAATGACACATGTAACCACTAAACTACCTAATTCCTAGGAACTGACTTAACAAAAAAATGATTTGAAAACTGGAAATGCCCCTTGAACACATCGAATGATAGAGGTTGTTAGCATCTGTTGCCAGCTGGAGAATTGGTGCTCTTGAATGCTAGAGGTTGTTAAAATTTGTTGCCAGTTGGAGAAACTGTGTTTTACATATGTATATATAGGTAAAGATATTCTTCAGCCCTAAAGGCTCGAGTCCTTATTTTTCTCCCTCAAAATAGAAAAACGTTACAAGGATGGCCACATGTACAAACAAGCTACCATATATAAAGGAAATACTTGCCAGAAACATAAATGCAAATCTAAAAAAAGAACTCTGTCTTGAAAGTCTCGGATACTGAAAATATTGCCAGCTCTCTTCTGCTTAGATTTGGAGTCAAGGAGCCACCTGTGTTTCTGCTGTGAAAGTAGCTAAAATCAAACTTTATCCTCTGCTGATATCAAGCCCAAAAATCTGCCTTTTAATCTTGATGTTGACTACATGCCCTGCCATCTGTTTTTATAAATTCAAGCTGCCAGTTGTATGCCCGAGAATGCTGATTTTATGCCCTGAGATCTGTTACTATCTTTGACCAATCATTCATTGTTGCCATCTACCCTATTCTGGTTTTTTAATTTCCAGCAATGCTTTGGAATTGTCTATTCATTACTCAACTAACATGTTTACTTTGACATTAAGCTGATATTTCCATATCGATCCCTTTGAAGACGTGCCAGCTTGTCAAAATCTGTGCAAGGTGGAATGATCTCAGCAATATTTTGCTTCTTAACCAGTCTATTGGCAATAGAACCTTCCTTCAATATACCCAAGGAGGCATCCAGTCTCATATGTTTGAGAAGCTAAGTAAGACAGAGCAGTCACAACGTCACCAATAAGAGAACGAGTAGCAGCTAGTTCGTGGAGGCACATTTGCAGTAATAGCAACAATAAGAGCTTGATACAAACCACGCCTTGGGTAACGACCTTGTAGCAAAGGGTCAGTTATTTTTAGGAAACTTTCTTGAACAGGGGTCATACCCAAACCGCAAGATTGTGCTCTCGACCATTCTTAGATTCAACGATGGCCTTTATTCCTATCATGGCATAATCTGGAGCACAATAACCACATGCTCCCATTACTCTCATAGAGACATGTTTCTTATCTCCAACTGGACCAAGTATGGTGAGACTGAAATCAGATAACTTTGGATGAAACCCCTCATCAATAACTGGTGGATTTTCAAATCAATGCATGATAGCTTGCTTTGACACCTAGAAACCCAGCTCAACACTTTCATTTGGCTATTTGGAAGACAATTGGATCTCAGGTTTTTGATTTGGTATCGCACTTGGCATTCGACCATTGTTATCGTGCATGCTGTCACTATATTCTGTAAATGCTTTGCACAAGCGCTAACACTTGTACACCAACAATATATGGTCATCTTCATCCTTCAACACCCTTGATTTCAACAAGAGAAAATGGCCACTTGGCTATTCGGTAGCTTATTGAGCTTGCTCTCGGGCACTTTGTGTAGTTTGACAAAGTAAATTTGACCTCTGCGCATCCTCTGTTTAACACTTGGATTTATTCTTTAACAATATGGCGATTAGATTCTTCCACACAAACCCCTTACTTGGTGAATTATGGTGTTCACCATAAAGACTATGGCATGTACTCCTGTGGGCTTCTCCCTTATGACTTGGTCTGATCCTTGGCATTTGGGTGCTAGGCTTTGTATTGTGATGTGTGTTGATATGTAGATGCCTGATAGCTTGTGGACATGGAGATTGGCTCCCGACTAATGTTGAGATTTTGATTAAAATTTTAATATAACCTTGTGCCTTGTAACAGACCTGAGAGTCACTTTGGCTCTAAAAATGGACCAAAAGTTGCATGTGGCACCAAGCTTTGGCTACCCAAAACCAAATTAAAAAATGAAAAGTTTTTGCCCACGCAAAAACCTGAGAGATCAGTGATGGCGATCATTTATATGTGACACCTTTGGAGAGGTACCGAGAGCCTTTCATCAACTTTTCATTTTCACTATGTGCCATGAGGAAATTGTGTTTTGCCCAAAATAAATATCCGTCAGAATATTGATTTCCCTATAAATTATAGGGTCCTAACATAGGCTTCACCTGGGGAAGATAGCTCCAAAGGAGATGTCTAGAACCGCTGAATTCTGGGAATTTGATAGTTAGTTCCTTATTCATTGGGCAATGGAGTCCAATTTATGAACTGAAAACTGAAAATAAAAATGAGAACTAATGACTGAAACTTTGTGCTTCAAATTTCAAAACTGAGAATTCTATACATCGGAGATATGATGGTTGAATTTCAATCTGAAAAATGTTGAACTGAAGAAATACTTGGAAAATGATCAAAGTACTGAGCTTATTTGCACACATCTACCTACCCTACATTGTTAATAGTTACTGCTCAATCAGGTAATGAAAAAGTTCCAATGAAACCAACGCAACAGTTGATCCCATGATTGGGCTTCCTCATCATGCTTGATGAAAATCAAAACTAAAATATGTAATGGCAATTGGTGATGGCTTGGGTCTTTGCAGAAAAAACATGATTGAACAGTTATACTGAAGAGGAGCTCCATATAATTTGCAACCGGGTCAATAAATATATGATCTATTTGTTGATTCTCCAGGTATTCATTTAGCATTTTAACATGGATGAGTTTTCCATTCGTATCCTCGATATTAGACCATGATTACAACTATTTAGTTTCAGACTTATGCTTGCAAACAAAATATTCAGCAATCGGAAAATTGAAAGACAATACAATCTCTTTGGTTTTGGAGATGTAAGATTCTCATAAAACTGTTTTGGATGTTGGAAACTGTAGGACTGAATCTGAGTATTCAAGAGATTAATATCCTTTTCAAGTCTTTCAGCAAACAACTCGAGAACACAAATTTTAACTTCCGGAGAAAATTTTCTCGATTTCCAACAGTGAAACATGGCGGTTAACAAAACTTCATCAATTTGAAAATCTTCTAACTCATCCCTAAATTCTTTTATAGCTTCATAAGATATAGGATTTGCCACATACCCTATCATCTTGAATCATCATCAATGTTCTGAAATATGGATCCGTTTGGCAGTGAATTCACTCGCAAACTTTGAAGCTCGGGATCTTGAACAATGGAGTCACCAGGTGAATAGTACAACCTTCCTGTGTTTGGCTTCTGTTCACCGTCAGAAGTAAAATATGAACTTGAAGTGCACTTCTCGAGAATGATCCCCAGTGGAGTCGCCAAAATGTTAATGCTCTGTAATTTCTCAGACTGAGGGAGAAATTGACAGAGGTAACTGTTTCAACCACTTGGAGTCTTGGATCTAGCCCTCCAAGACTCAAAGAGGACTCTCTCTGTATGATCTAGCTTGGTTTGGAATAGGATATTAGGCTAGTTATGAGGGATCAGGGTTTTGGGTTTTTAAATAGTTGTTTTGGGATAGCAAGGAGGGCCATTGGGCAAATGGGGTCAGCGCTTAAATATATGATTCGCTCTCAGATATAGACAAATCTCCTACACATGGAAAGGTAGTGGAAATGTTGGATTGAAATAAGTTTGAATGGTGTCAAATGAGGAAGAAATAGGAGAGGGAAAAGCCAAACAAAGGAGCAGTTAAGAATTCCTAAGCTGAGCTTTTAGAAGAGAAACATAAAGATTACCAAGAACCAGATGCAGATTATTTCTCCAATAAATTCTGCTCTATTAATTTTCCTTAACAATAAGAATTTGAAAAAAAATGAAATGATAACTGGACAAACACTTAACAGAGAAAGGAAACGCCACCAACACCTCGACACAAGAATCCTGTCAACAACTTGTTTATTTCTTATTGATCATTTAAGATTACATAAAATCCTCCTGGAAAAGCAAGCCCATGGTCCAGCAAAAGAAAAACACACCTCATAGGTCGAACCCCTCCTTCATCTTTTACATGTGCCTATAGAGAAGAAAATTGATTGCCTCAGCCTTTAAAAGACTCGAGCTCTAATTATTGTTTCTAATAATAGAAATTAGTTGTATAGAATGACACATGTAACCACTAAACTACCTATTTCCTAGGAACTGACTTAACAAAAAAATGATTTGAAAATTGGAAATGCCCCTTAAACACCTCGAATGCTAGAGGTTGTTAGAATTTGCTGCCAACTGGAGAATTGGTGCTCTCAAATGCTAGAGGTTGTTAGAATTTTTTGCCAGCTGGAGAAACTGTGTTTTACATATGTATATATAGGTAAAGATATTCTTCAGCCCTAAAGGCTCGAGTCCTTATTATGCTCCCTCAAAATAGAAAAATGTTACAAGGATGGCCACATGTACAAACAAGCTACCATATATAAAGGAAATACTTGCCAGAAACATAAATGCAAATATAAAAAAAGAACTATGTCTTGAAAGTCTCGGATGCTGAAAATACTGCCAGCTCTCTTCTGCTTAGATTTGGAGTCAAGGAGCCACCTGTGTTTCTGCTGTGAAAGTAGATAAAATCAAACTTTATCCTCTAATGATATCAAGCCCAAAAATATGCCTTTTAATCTTGATGTTGACTACACGACCTGCCATCTGTTTTTATAAATTCAAGCTACCAGTTGTATGCCCGAGAATGCTGATTTTATGCCTTGAGATCTGCTACTATCTTTGACCAATCATTCATTGTTTCCATCTGCCCTGTTCTGGTTTTTAATTGCCAGCAATGCTTTGGAATTGTCTATTCATTAGCGAACTAACATGTTTACTTTGACATTAAGTTGATATTTCCATATCGATCCCTTTGAAGATGTGCCAACTTGTCAAAATCTGTGCAAGGTGGAATGATCTCAATGATCTTTGGATTTTTAACCAGTCTTTTGGCAATAGAACCTTCCTTCAATATACCCAAGGAGGCATCCAGTCTCATATGTTTGAGAATTTAAGTAAGATAGAGTAGTCACAACGTCACCAATAAGAGAACGAGTAGCAGCTAGTTCATGGAGGCACATTTGCAGTAATAGCAACAACAAGAGCTTGATACAAGCCACGCATTGGGTAACGACCTTGTAGCAAAGGGTCAGTTATTTTTAGGAAACTTCCTTGAATAGGGGTCATACCCAAACCCTAAGATTGTACTCTCCACCATTCTTATATTCATCGATGGCCTTTCTTCCTGTCATGGCATAATCTAGAGCATAATAACCACATGCTCCCATTACTCTCGTAGAGACATGTTTCTTATCTCCAACTCGACCAAGTATGGCGAGACCGAAATCAGATAACTTTGGATGAAACCCCTCACCAATAACTAGTGGATTTGCAAATCAATGCATGATAGCTTGCTTTGACACCTAGGAACCCAACTCGACACTTTCATTTGGCTATTTGGAAGACATTTGGATCTCAGGTTTTTGGTTTGGTATCGCACTTGGTGTTCGACCACTATTATTGTGCATGCTGTCACTATATTCTGTAAATGCTTTGCACAAGCGCTAACACTTGTACACTAGCAATCTATGGTCATCTTCATCCTTCAACACCCTTGATTTCAACAACAGAAAATGGCCACTTGGCTATTCGACAACTTATTGAGCTTCCTCTCGGGCACTTTGTGTAGTTTGACAAACTAAATTTGACCTCTGCGCATCCTCTGTTTAACACTTGGATTTATTCTTTAACAATATGGTGACTAGATTCTTCCACACAAACCCCTTACTTGGCGAATTATGGCATTCACAATAAAGACTAAGGCATGTACTCCTGTGGGCTTCTCCCTTATGACTTGGTCTGATCCTTGGCGTTTGGGTGCTAGGCTTTGTATTGTGATGTGTGTTGATATGTAGATGTCTGATATCTTGTGGATATGGAGATTGGCTCCAGGCTAATGTTGAGATTTTGATTAAAATTTTAATATAACCTTGTGCCCTATAACAAACGCAAGAGTCACTTTGGCTCTAAAAATGGACCAAAAGTTGAATGTGGCACCAAGCTTTGGCTATCCAAAACCAAATTAAAAAATGAAGAGTTTTTGCCCACGCAAAAACCTGAGAGATCAATGATGGTGATCATTTATATGCGATACCTTTGGAGAGGTACCGAGAGCCTTTCGTCAACTTTGCATTTTCACTATGCGCCATGAGGAAACTGTGTTTTGCCCAAAATAAATATCCGTCAGAATATTGATTTCCCTATAAATTATAGGGTCCTAACAGGATGCATTACCCTTTCTTCCTTTGGGATGAGAGTGAGGAAGGTGGCATTGAAGGCTCACAGAAATTTCCCCGAAATTCTTGATTTCTCCACAACTTGTCAGACTTCCTCTCTGGTCATTCGCCATCAATAGTGGAAGAATTTTGTCGTGAAACCATTAGGCCCTAGATATTTACCTGGGGGAATCTCTTTGACTGCTTGATCCACTTCCTCTTGAGTGATGGGCCTTGTCAAGGCTTCATTCTGTTCGTGTGTGACTAGGGAGGGTATGTGTCTGGTGATATTGTGAATCACGGGCATTCTTCCTTCGATGGGTTCTGTTAGGAGATCTTTGTAGTAGTTGGTCAATTCCTTTGTTGTGATGGCATGGTCCTTGATAGGGTTTCCCTGATCATCCTCTAGTTGAGTGATTTGGTTGATGTATCATCTATGTACCATGGATCTGTGGAAGAGCTTGGTGTTCCTTTTCCTTCTTTAGACCAATGTACTTTAGTTTACACTCAATTATTTCCCTCAGATTCCCCTTCTCTCTTCCAGTTCTTCATGAGTTCCTCCTCGGCTTCCTCCCCATTAAGGTTGGCGTTCTATCTGACAATGACCATGACTTTCAATGTTTTGAGACATTTGCTCAATTTCCTTCATTCTTTGCAGAATGTTTCCAAATACATTCTTATTATATGTCTTTATCTGTGCTTTAAAGTTTTTTAGCCTTTGATAGAATTTGTACATGAATGTGTCGTGGTTTTAGCCTTTGATAGAATTTGTACATGAATGTGTCGTGGTTTATTCCTGCTTTCTCCCACCATAGTTTGGAAATATTTTGAAAGTCTGGGTGAGTGAGCTAGAACTTATCAAATATGAAGGGTATGAACTTGGGCATGGCCCTAGTATCAAGACAAAGTGAGACTGGACAATGATCCGAGCCATTTTTGGGGAGGATGTTGGCTTCGATGATCAGATCCTCCAACAACAGGGATTCTAAGATGAGGAAGCGATCCAATCTACATGCCACATGTTGATGCCCATATCTGCGATTGGCCTCGGTGAAGATACCATTTCTAGTTTATATATCTATTAAATCTAGTTGATCTATGGGGCTTTGGAACTTACCACTGTCTTGGTCTAGCCACTTGGTACCTCCCATCTTTTCCTCTAGTGTTAGGATTATATTGAAGTCACCACCTATCAACCAATTTTTTGAACACAGCAGCACCTTGATAGTGGCTATTATTTTCATAAACAGGTCTTTTTCGTGAGCACTTTGGGGCCCATACACATTTGTGAGCATACCTTATTTGATTGACCCTATGACTTTGAAGCGAGCCATAAGAATTCCAACTGTGGAAAAGGTTTGGTCTATGATGATTATAGTTGGGTTCCAAAATATTTCCAGGCCTCCTGCAGCTCCATTTGAGTTAGTGAGAATGGAATCACAGGCTCTCCAACAACGACGGAAAATGTCCTCAGCTTCTTCCACAACACATTTTGTTTCCTGTAAAAGGAGAATGTTTGGATTTTAAACATGAATACAATATCGAAGAGTCCTTTCTTGGATCTTCCATTAATCCCTCTTATATTCCATGTTATGATCTTCATCATGATAAGTTATGAGGTGGATGGAGATATCCCTCTGTGAGTCTCTGTATCTGCCCTGAGTTGAGCATATAGTTTCCTACCTCCTTAATGAGTTGATGTGCATATTTCCTCTCTCATCACTTTCTTTCATGGGAGGTACATTTGAGCTTGATGGTCGAGTCTAAGGAGATCCTTAGCCTTGAGGTAGAACCTGCAGTAGAGTCGATAAATGCTTTATGCACCTTTCTTAGTTGTTCCACTAGGATGGTTTGTAAATCCTTTCTGTTGAAGGCTTCCTCAAGTTTTTCTAGATCTATGTCTATCAGATCTTTCTCATCAAGTTGCATTAGAGTGCCCCCCCCCACTCCTCTGGATTGTCCATATTATGTTGGTCTGTTGGGCTTGTGTCTTGGTTGTTTTCTTTGCATGATTCCGCTTGGTTCTTAGCTTTACCCTTTTCCTTGTCCTCGTTGTCTTTTTTGTGCGGATCTTCAACCTCCTCTTCCTCTGGGAGTTGTTTAAGAATGTCAAAGGAGATTTTGGTGGGAATTATCTGAGCATTTTCTTGAGTTTGTTTTCTAGGTGGATGTTTTTCCTACCTGTGACTATGATGTATCCTTCCTTTTGCTTCCCCTCTCCTGCTTTTTCGTTCTTGGCATTCAAGGGGTAGTCACGGAAGAGGTGGCCATGTTCGTGGAACTTCTTGCAGCGAAAATGAATGTGCTCATAATCCATCGTTTAATTCCTGTCCTCATCGTGGTATTCTAGGGTTACTGAACCTGGTAGATCCTTTGATATATCCATGTAGACACAGATTCAAGAATAGGAAGTGTATTTTCTCCCGGAGATTTTCATATCTACCCACAGTATTTCCTATTCCCATTAGGATTTCCTCACCCAGAACTCCTACGGTAGGGAATATAGTCGCATCCATACCGGATCCATTGTAAAGTCTTCTTTCTCTGGGATGAAATGGTAAGTCCATAATTGAAGGAATAACCCAACAGAGTTGTAGAAGTATGGCCCATTATAAAAATTCTATCCTTATCTTCCAAATTGTAGAGGATGATTGTGAAGAACCCCTTGGAGATGAGTTGTACTTCATAGTCTCCCTCGGGGTTCCACCCGTCTTTGATCCATCTCATGAGATCTCGTTCAGAAGGCCAGAGACCAAGAAACTTGCCAATGAGAGCATGCTCCCTCATGAACGTGGTGTGTTCCCCAACCTCGGTTGAGCTAATGGTATATCGTGGCGGTTTATCTAATTGGGGAATGCATTTCCTTGGTTCCCATCTGCGAGATACCTTTGGATGAGACGTGCTTGGCTCAACATATATCGTAGTGGTTTATCTAATTGGGGAATGCATTTCCCTGGTTCCCATCCGCGAGATACCTTTGGATGAGAAATGTTAGGCTAAACGTAAATTGCTTTACTAAATCCATGTTCCATGTCTAATATTTGATCCCGCAGGTGAGGCGATGGCTCAAAGGTAGGCATGTTGGCTCGTAGTCCATCTCTCTCATTGGCGGCCACATTCTGGTAAGAGTGGGGTTCTACTCCCCTCCCCCCCTTCTAGGTTCATCCTATGTGGTCAGTGGAAGCGTACTGGTGTCGTCAAACTACGTGTGCAGGGGGAACAATGCATACATGGTAGGGTTTTTGTAGCCTCCGTGTCCTCTCTGCTAATCCTCGGTTCTTGTAGGTAGCTTTTTGATCTCATGATGTGAGGGAATATTTTCACTCCCAAATATTAATCTTATATACATTATTTACAAAATCCGAGTTATTATATGTAAATGCAACAAAGAAAATAAATATTGATATATTTATGAATTATTAGACTTAGATGCACCAAAAAAAAGAAGTATTTGTATATTTCTAAGTTACTAGAATTAGTTGCAACAAGAAAAAGGGTTTATGCACATGAGGAATATTATTTACTCTGAAGCCAATTATCTTTTATATTAAAAAGAAAAGAATGCATTCATTATTTCTAAAGATTTCTTCTTATTATTATGTAGAAAATTTGTACAGAAGAATACAAGAATGCATTTTATTTACAAGATAGCATTGATATATTCATGAGATGCATATATCTTTATATAAGGATTTTCTTCCTGGAACTATCTTGTTGAAATAAAAGGAGAAAAAGAAAATGATGCTTGGGTTTAATTCTTTTAGTTATATAGAAAGTAAAAATTGTACTAAGATACAAATAAATACACACGATGGGCACAAGCAAAAGGGTTTTCTATATACAATTCTACTTCTTTTTAAAGAGCCTGATATAAAATTCAGAGAGAATTATTATAAAGGTCTTGCAAGACAAAGCCAATAAACACTACCAGCACTATCTTTACATGATAAACTGGGTATCAAGAGTATTAAAAAAACATGTAGTTGTGTATAAAGAGATTCATAGTTAAACATTGATATCGAAAGAATGTTAGAGTTTTGGGTATAAAGAAAAACCTAGAATCAATACCTACATAGTCTTAGCATATGTAATATAGCGAAAAAGTAAATATTAAATTTGGTCTGTGACTTATGAAGATCTCAATCTACTCTCAGAGTCGAGACCAAACCAGGGACGCTGGTAAACTAAATATAAAAACTATTAAGCCAACAAAATATGACCAGAGTGTTGGATCATCAAGGTCATAACGAGCTAGATGAAGCTAGCACTAAAATAATAACATATACGATTTTGAAGGAGGGAAAATAAATAACATAACCTCTATACGTAGGTCCGAATGTATATGCTTAGAATATTAAAGAATTGTTTTTCCGAAGGAACCTCTAACCACACGAAATCCATTGGTCAGAGTTAGACTCCCAGGGTTTTCTATCAACCCAACACAAATCCAAGCAACGAGTTATATATATTGAGTAGAATAGGTAAACAAAGACATAAAATAAATCGTGTATACCTAAAGTATAACCCGGCTTGAATTTGTTGTGGATGACTCACTTCCACTCACAAGCCACTGTATCCATGTAGGAGGGATACGAAAATGAGAATAGCCATTATATAAAAGGACCTGGTGTAAATAAAAATCGTTTCAACATAGTGTCGAGACCAAACTTTACCCTGAACAATAAAATTTATGTCCATAACAAAATTTGGGAAAGTAATGAGCAGAGTTAAAAACATTTCTTACGTGAGAGTTGAATGCTTAACAAGCTCTGATGACAATAAAAAGCTCTGGGTGAAACAATGAACTGTACACACGACAGGAATTGGATTTAATTACTTGACTAAGAATAAACCAATAAAATTACTATGAGCTGTCCCATGTAGAAATATATCTACCACGAAGTATTGATGTATAGGACAGAACCTTGGCTATCATTCTTAGTTAAAATCTACATAATTTACCTTGATATTTGAAAATGGTTAAGCTTGTAGTCTGGGTGAGACGACAACCCAGAGTTTGGATATCATGGGTACAAACTACATGTATTTATATAAAAGAAAAAAAAAATTAGAAACAAGTTTACCAAACACATTCTATGTAATCTACGTGTAATGTACCCAACCACCCACATCTTGGTCATGCTACTTCAAAAATGGTTTATGAACTAATTTTGAATTCTAATAAATTTTAATTAATAAAGAGACATGAAATATTTACATACAAAAAACAATATTCATGCTACAAAATAAAGAAATGAATATGATTCCATACACAAAAATAACTAGTAAGCATGCAAATTATAAACATGAATCTCACATACAATAATTAATACACTAATAAATGAATATACATGTAAATAAAACCATGACAAAGAGCATTTATCTTTAATGAAATGAATCACTAAGTGGCTGGAGACCAAGGACATTTCGCCCAATAGACACTATTGTTCCAAGTCTCAACAACAATATCACCCCGAGCAAGGGCTATGAATCCACAAGGATTGTTCTAGAGTGTTACTCAACTTCTCAACCCAGACAACACTCAAGCTCTCACAGGATTCTCAACACATACATCAATCCAAAGTACACCAACTCTCTTTTATCCATCCTACACAACACAAGAGAATGGACCCCCTTCTCTGCCCCCAACTTCTACCAAGGCTCCAATGCATTTGGTCAAGGATCTCTATGCTTGGACTCTCAGGATTTGTAGCTGTGAGAAAAACTTAACACATTCCAGAGAATCTCAAATATGTAGGCATTAATTCATTGCTAGAATACAGCAACAACCATTGTAGCCAACAAAACCACGGCGCCTCTCCAACAATTTGTTTTTCTTTTTCAAGCCAAAATGAAAATGAATGAGGAATGAAGAGTGGGTGAAATAATTAATGGAGAGAGAACATAATGAAAGGTGTGAAAAATGAACAATGAATGAGTGAGTGGGTGAATGAGTGAGTGAGCGAGCGAGTGAGTGAATCCCCAAATAGACCAAAGATGGGTTTATATAATTCTTGGAATTAGAGAACCACATGGCCTCCCCCCAAGAAGTTCATGTAATTGATATTCTCTATTAAAACGAAAATGGGTAAATAAAATATAAAATAAATTCTTAGCCCCTCAATCCCCCTCTCTTGTGGAATCATAGCCCCCTATAACTCTTGTCCTTGTTCATCTAACATCCAGTGTTATATTTATTATTAATAATGATGAAAACATTACATTTCCTAGGCACACTAACCTTTTGAAGAACTCTAGGTTTCTTTGTTTCTTTGATGGTTCGTTGGAGCGATGCTTCGGGATGTCGTACTTTTTGGAGTGGTACTTGCGGATTGCACACTCTTGTCACTGGGGTCTTTCCCCTATTGCGTGTACAATTTAGTGAATCTTTGCACTATCTCTACGTCACCGACATCAGAGGTAGGACCGTGACTGTCTTTGTTTTTGGGCAGGTGTTTATTTACAAAACAATCGTCGAGGCCAAGTGATTGTAAATGTTGTCTAAAAATATCATAGGGGTCGAATCCTCTTATGAATTCATCATATCTGAGGTTGGATATGCTAAAATGTGTTGTGAAATCGTCAATTTTGTTGACGTTTTTCAACACGAACTCCCCTATTTTCCAAGGCAGAGGAATGAACTGTTTTTTTTTTCTTCCCTTGGAATAGATGGAGCCAGTCGCTGTATTGACGTGCTACATATGCAATAAAAATTTTGTCTGTGATGTGACATGGAAGGAAATCAGGTTGTTCCGTGGAGCCAAAAATTCTTATGACAGTGTAATTATCCAAATGTTGGAGTGTCCCCTTTTTGTCCAAAAAAGTAGTTGCCTGTTCACATATGTAGGGAGCATCTTCTCCTAATAACAAAACTTTGAAAACAGACATGAAACCATTAAAAACCTCATAAAAATAGTGGGAAGCCTTGTGTTTCCACAAGGCATGGTACCAAAACGTTACTGGGTGGAATTCACAGTTGACATTCTTGGACAGAGACAATTGCGAAAATCGACAGTAATGTGCTATTGCAAAAAATAAATAGGATGACATATAAAATTTCTTTTCCCTTTTGTAGCTTGACAATTGGGAAGAGATTTCATAGGAAATTAACCTGCCCCAATAAAAAATGGCTTGTTCGTTGACTGTAAAATACAAAATATAAAGAGCCATGCGGGAAACAGTATCCGTGGACTCCTGTCCTGTTATTTTTGTAAACACCCAGGCAATTTCACGAAATGGATTTTTAAATGAACTAACCTATGTGTTTGTAATATCTTCAGGAACTAGATTCAGATTTTACAAAAAGAGGGACAAGAGGTCCAATCCGTTATTATGCTTTGCTAGGAACTATTTGCAATCTTCTCCTTTGAACGTTAATGTTGGCTCGGGCAATTTCAGCATCTGGCGGAAGACCTGAGGAGACAAATAAATAGAAGAGATGTTACGCAGTGGAATAATTCTTTTCTCTACAATAAATTTATCTGCGCACCAAGAGACCAGGTCCTTACAGTCAAAAACCTCAGGGGCACAGCCTGCATGAGCAATCTCGGAGGTCCAAATTACTTGGTTCTCTGCAACAGAGGTTGAGTAATAAGAAAATGCCCTAGACCAGTGGAAGTTCTGGTTCTTACGCCCGAAGGTGTTCATTGTATCTCCACATAACTGGTATCGAGATGATGCCATAGGTTTATGAGAAGGTTGCTTTGGTGTAGATGATGGTTTAAATGAACAATTAGAGCGAATAATGAAACTTTTTGCTAAATCTTGGTTAAATGCTTATGAATGGGAAAGCTCCTCGAGCCTTTCATTGATTAATGACAATCTATATTGGTGGTGCATGATGAACTATTAGCAATAAAGTTTATTTATTGCATATTTAGAAATGCGAAGGTGGCGAGTACGGGGAAGAGAAACTAAGGAATGGAGGTTTCGTGAACGTGCGAAGGCCACACCATGTGAACAAGATTTCATGATTTTGAAATGAACACTCGGAAGGGATAATATAATCCCCCTGCAAATTTTAGTTTAATGCACATCAAATTTTGGTTTAATGCGCATGAATACGAGATTTGCTCGAGCCTTTTGCCCATCAATGACAATATATACGGTTTCTGCATGATGACCCGTAAGAATTAAATGTCGTTAATTCCATATTTAGAAACAAGATATCTATATCTATATATAAATATATAATTTTATTTTGTTTTATTATAGAGAAGTGCGAAGGTGACGGAGATGGTGGAGAGCAAGGAAAGAATGGCAAACTCTGAAAAGCGGTCAGGTAGAATTCAAAAAAGGGTTACGGGAATAGTCAGGATAACCGAGTGTTGCACAATGAAATTTCATGTTTTGGAATTTTTAAGTGCAAAATGTGTAAAACGGAAGAGATCATGATGGGGAAGTTCAACCATCGGTTTGTATATTTGCGGAATTCCGGCAAAGTGGCTAAGTATGGAATAGGAAAATTGCTAATTGCATGTGTATCAATAAGATCTTATATATAATTGCCAACTGCTAATTTCAAAGGGGCGTGAGCACAGGAAACAACCACTACAAACTGAATATATCTTGAACCCGCCAAAGCGACGATTCCCCAAATAAATTTGAACAAATGGTGAAGTATGGAAAGCAGACTGACGAACTTCAAAATGGGGTGACATTTGTTCCACTAAATATGTGAGGACCCGACGGTTAAATTGTATTTCTCGAAAGTTTTCAGTGCAAAAATGTGCACCACGGAAAAGGGTATGATCTAAGAACGGTTGAAAATTTGTATATCTATCAATTTGTATATAGTGGAGCTACAAATGTTGTTTGGAGGTCATGGAAAAGTAGAAGTGCAATGTTGATCGGACCACCATGCAAGTCCGTCTGTCAATTTGTATATGGTGAAACTCTGGGTGCCAGTTGTGGGACAGGGAACAATAGAGGGTCAATTTAAAGAAAGGGGAAGCGTTTGTTGTAAACACGTGAATCCGCAAAGCTGTAGAGCAATGCATTCTCGGGAAAATAAATGATTAAGTAACCAGGAAGAGAAACTAGAGGGAATAAAAGAGTGGGAAAATAGAAAGGCGAAAGGCAATTTTTGTAAGCGCGAATTGGTTTCAAAGAAGCTCCATTGCTGCAAAACCATTATCTACTAATTGTCAGCAAATGTGTTGTTGAAGACTACATTTGATTGCAATGTGTGTGTGTGCAGCTATGTTCTTGATACAGTATTCCATGACTGTAACATATCAACTTAGATACTAAACTTCCTTTTGTACTAATTGCCATCAAATGCTTTATTGAAGATTAGATTTTATTGGAACGTGTGGGTGTAACTGTGTTTTTGATACATTCTTCCATCAATGCAACATATTAACTCAAGTATTAAACTTTTTCCATTATGGGATGTTAGCATTAAAACTTAATAATTGCATGTCTAGAAACAAGAATAACAATTTTGCTGCAACATTGTACATTGGTATTAGTAAACACAAGATCGAATAACAACGAGAGCACCAAAGCATGGCAATTAGAACATGCGTTAAGCCCAGAAAAGAGGCAACAATGAAGAGTTCGAGGAAAAAAAAAAATTAATAGCAAATCCATTTAAAAAAATAAGAAAAACACCGAGTACTGCACATCTATGCTTAGAAATTGGACCCAATTCTTCATGCCAAAACATTGAAGATATCTACGACAAACACAGGCACGGGTTCTGCAGTGTGCAAGATCCTTGGAGTTTTCTCCTCGATGAATCATCCTCTGCTGAAATTGATATTTTTCAGAAGCTTTCCCTGAGGAAGAAAACGAAAAACAACTTGCACGTGCAATTCCAGAGGCCTAAATTAGTCCATTATGGGTAAAAGGAGATGACTAGTAGGAAAATGCGTTGCAGCAGTGAGAGTTTTGGACCTGATGCCCAAAAATGTTAAACAATATTTTTTTGGCTTGAAATATATCTTTAGGAGCATCAACATATCATTTCTTTACAGTGAAACTCTTCTGCCCAGAACAGACTAATTTGGAACTCTGGAATTCCTACTTTCGTGGTGCAAAGTGGTTCATGCATTCACCGTCGGTTTCTTTTCTGAAACTCCTTTTGGTATTGTCATGACTGCGATCACGGATCCGGGAAGGTCCGTACGTTATGGTTGATTTCAATTTCGACCTAGGAGTGGGAATATTCTGTGCATTGCCATCATCCATTGTCGTATCATCGTCCATTAGATCATCTTCTTCCGGCTTGGAATTCATGGCATCAACTTCTGCGACAGCCATGACTGCAACTGGGCAGGTTCTCTGAGCAGCCAGGGTTTCCATGGAATTTTTTGGCCTGAAATATATCTCTCGGTGTACCAAGGGACCATCTCCTATTTTTCTCCTCAGTGGAGGGAGATGAATAGTAAGAATATACCCTGGAATAGTGGAACCTCTGACCATTATGCCCCAATGTGTTTACTCTGTGTGTAGAGAACTACTGCTAGAAGTTATTAAGAATTTTCATTTGCTCGAGACGATGTTTGAAATGAAAATCGGGGAGGGATAATATAACCCTCCACAAATTATGGTTTAATGCATATTAATGGAATATCTCCTTGAGCCTTTCGTTGATCAATGACAATTTCCAGGGTTCGTGCGGAATGACCTGTGACCATCACAGTTCACTAATTGCACAATTAGAAAAAAAGTGTGAAGGTGGCGGTGACGACAAAAAGAGATTTAAGAATCACAAATTTGTTAAAAGCACCCACACGTTGGGGCACAAAAAAAAAAGATTGTGTTGCCTTTGAATTGAATACTTGGAAAGGATAACATGCTTGTGGGAAAATCTGAGTTTAATTTGTACTAATGACAAATCTTCTCCGAATTTTTGGACATTAATGACAATTTTAACGGTTGCTGGAGGATGGCTAGTAGCATTAAAGCTTAATGATTGCATATCTGGAAACAAGTACGAAGGCAACAACGATGGAGAAAATGATTCCAAGAAATACCCAAGTATGGAAAGCGGTCGGGCGGGTTACAAAAGAAAAAGGACAGAAGATATACCCAGGAGATGTGAAGGGTCGATGGTTCTCGGCCTGGCGGGCGGGTTCTCGGCCTGGCTGGTTGAAAATTGAGCCTCTATTGTTCTGTGTCCTACAAATAGCACCTACACTTCTGCGATATACAAATTGGAAGGCAGACTTGCGGGTTGGTTGGTTCAAGATTGCACATTTTTTTGTCCTTAAGTGATTCCGTATTAATTCCATATTTAGCCACTTTTTTGGATCGGTGGTTGTCGGGTTGGCAGGCAAAAAATTGGGCATCTATTGTTCGACGCTCTACAAATAACATTAACAATTCTGTGATATACAAATTCAGAAGTTGACCTGCGGTAAATTATTATAGTTAAATATTTATATTGCATCATTTAATTAGACGACAAAGTTTGCACAATGTGGTCGACCGAGTGATACAATAGTATTTCGACAAATGAGCAATACATAGTAAACATGTACTTTTATAAAGTATGGACATGAGATTTTATATAACATATGCAAATCCCTCATTCCATATTGGGGCACTTTTTTTTTCATGCGCTCGCGGCTTGGTGGGCTGAAAATCGAGTATCTATTGTTCGGTGTTCTACAAATAGCACCTACAGTTCCGCAATATACAAATTGAAATCGGGACTTGTCGAGATGAGTTTCTATATAAACTATAGACATGAGATTTTATGGAGCATATGTGGATCCCTCATTCCATACTTAGGCACTTTTTTTTATCGCGGGTTTGCTGCCTGGTGGGCTAAAAAAAGAGTCTCTATTGTTCTGTGTCGTGTAAATAACACCCAGATTTCCATGATATACAAATTGACAGGAGGACCTACAGGTTGCTTGGCTAAACATTGCATTTGTATTGTTCTAGAACATATGCGAATCCTTCATTTAATACCTAGGCAGTTTTTGGATCGTGGGTTTGCGGCCTGGTGGGCCGAAAATAGAGTCTTTATTGTTCCCTCTCCTACAAATAGCACCTAGACTTCCGCGATATACAAATTGACATGCGGACTTGTGGACATAGTCTCTATATAAAGTATAGAATGAGATTTTATACAACATATGCGGATCCCTTGTTCCATACATAGGCAGTTTTTAGATCGCGGGTTCGCGGCCTGGCGGGCCGAAAATAGAGTCTCTATTGTTTCGTCTCCTACAAATAGCACCCACACTTCCACAATATACAAATTGACAGGTGGACTTGAGCTGGTTGGTTGAACATTGCACTTTTATTGTCCCGTAGTGATCCCATATGAGTTTCATAGTTAGCAATTTTTTTTATCGAGGGTTTTGGGGCTGGTGGGATGAAAATTGGGGCTCTATTGTTCCGCACTGTACAACTACATTGTTCTAGAAGATATGTGAATCCCTCATTCCATACTTGGTCACTTTTTGGATCGCGGGTTCGCGACCTGGCGAGCTGAAAATTAAGTATCTATTGCTCCATGTCCTACAAAGAGCACCTAGACGTCTGCGATATACAAATTGACACGCGGACTTGTGAACATAGTCTCTATATAAATTATGGAATTTGATTTTATACATCATATGAGAATCCTTCTTTCCATACTTAGGCAGTTTTTGGATCGCTGGTTGGCGGCTTGGCGGGTCGAAAATAGAGTCTCTATTGTTCGCTCTCCTACAAATACCACCTAGACTTTCGCGACATACAAATTGACATGCGGACTTGTGGACATAGTCTCTATATAAAGTATGGGATGAGATTTTATACAATATATGCAGATCGCTCATTCCATACTTAGGCAATTTTTGGATCGTGGGTTTGCGGCCTGGCGGGCCGAAAATAGAGTCTATTGTTCCCTCTCCTACAAATAGCATCCAGACTTCCACAATATACAAGTTGACAGGTGGACTCGGGCTGCTTGGCTGAACATTGCACTTTTAATGTCCCGTAGCAATCCCGTATGAATTTCATATTTAGCGATATTGTTTTATTGTGGGCTATGGGGTTGGCGGGATGAAAATTGGGGCTCTATTGTTTGGCGCTATACAAACCCATTGTTCTAGAACATAGGTAGATCCCTTATTCCATACTTGGAAATTTTTTCGATCGCGGGTTCACAACGTGGCGGGCTGAAAATTAAGTATCTATTGTTTTGTGTCCTACAAATAACACTTAGACCTCCGAGATATACAAATTGACATGCAGACTTGTGGACATAGTCTCTATATAAAGTATGGAATGAGATTTTATACAGCATATGCAGATCCTTCATTCAATACTTAGGCAGTTATTGGATCGGGGCTTCGTGGCCTGG
>SNQJ01S0005241.1:0-11257 GCA_010110895.2 Picea sitchensis
TCAGCGTCATTTAATGTTAGTGGGTAAGGTCACAGAGAATCCTAAGATTTACGGTCACCTTTAATACGTCGCTGCAGGAGGATGTTTTAAAACTGTCAATAAAGTATATCTATTTTAGATTGATCACAATGTTCTTATTTTTATTTTTTTTTCAAAGTTTTGTTAAAAATCTGGATGGAAATTCAGAAAATTGTAATTTTAGTGGGTTGGAATTACATATTTTAGATTTTTGGGTACTTAATTTATTAATGTATTCAAAAATGATAATTTAAACACTGTAAAATTGTGATTTTACTAATAATTGTTTTGTAGGATTTTAAAAATATATAAAGTTTATTGGTTAAAAGCTTGTTTTCTTGAAAGTAAGGAATTAGATTTTTTTGGTACTTAATTTATTAATGTATTCAAAAATGATAATTTAAACACTGTAAAATTGTGATTTTACTAATAATTGTTTTGTAGGATTTCAAAAATATAGAAAGTTTATTGGTTAAAAGCTTGTTTTCTTGAAAGTAAGGAAATATGTTAACTACCCAAACTCAGAGGTATTAGGCAGGAGTGGAAGTCTGCTCTATTACAGACTGGTTATTTCTGATGGCGTGGAGTCATTAGGCAGGAGTGGCAGTCTGTCCCCTTATCAACCACCAATTAATTATGTTCAGATGAAGTAATTTTCCTTAAATAACAATGATGAATTAGTTAACATTCACAGATAACAATCAGTAATAACTGCTCTCACTCTTAGTTGACAACTAAACTAAGTTATGATAAATTTTTCCAAACTTAAAAAAAATATATATGATTTATAATAAGCTTTAAAACACGGAGTGCTTAACTGTTTGATGCATCGGAAGACTGAGCAATTCCCTTATCTGACGCACAGGTCCCGAGTCCCATCCCATTTCCTTTCCCTTTCTTCAATAAAGTGTTTGTAGGGCAGGGACAGAACATTTTAGTCGTTCTGGAGCCACGCCGACTGAATCAGAATGGACCCCTCCACAAGTTGGCGTGTTATGGACGGAAACTGTGTACCGGACTCAAAATCATGGGGTGTCACAGGGCCATTGATCTGCCCCATCGTAAGTTTGATGCATGCAAATTGCAGTGCAAGCCAAGTCGAATATTACTTTTTTATTGCGGACTTTAATGCAGTCTGCCGCGTATGCGGAATCCAGATGGCAAATTTGACTCTTCACATGTATGAAAGGGCACGTCTTCAGTAAAGATACAAAGGATTATTCGCATCATTACTTTAATTTAGCGCTCAGATTGATCATCATAACTATCATCTGCAACAGATCCAGCCCTTGCTTTTTAAGGGCTTACCATTGCTTCTCTTCTCTTCATCCCTTACAAACTGTATCATCACACAGGTGAGTCCAGCTTTTGTTGCTTTTGCTTTGCTGCCATATAGAGCTTTGACTGTTTTCTGTGAGTATTTTACTTAGTTCAAGGAAAAACAAATGCATGACTTCGGATTTTAGGGTGTCGAAATCACATAATTTAACTTGAGACTCTTTGTTTTTCATGGGTTATTTGAACATGATCTTTGCCCGCTATGCATTTTGTTGTTATCCTCCTCTTCGATGCTTATGATCCACATTTTGCATGTCCTGCCAAGTTCCAACTGTGTATTCTGAATCATCATATATCATGGAATCTTGCAAGTTGCATGTAATGAAAGAAATATATTCTATCCGTGTTTAGTTGAGATCATGCATCTTATCTTCACGACTGGCACTTATTGCTGAGCTACATCCACGGGATTTGCTACTATTCTCTTTTACATGCATTACTGGCTCTGCGCAGATTGAGGAGATGGCAGACAAGCGAGTGCTCCCTTCAAAAATCTTCCTGCTCATTTTCATCATATCCTCATTCATGGTAAGTAGACGATTCAACTCAGCCCCAATTCTTGCCTTTGTAGAATCATATCTGGATCTCTTACAGTATGGTTTTCATGTAATACAGTTTTTGAATGTCAATGCTGACAGCCAAGTGTTTCGGGTTAGATCGTGCAGATTCCTACTTGCCATGGCGGATCACATCATCCATTTGCGGCCAAGTCGTCGTTGTTACGTTTCTGGCGCCGCGTGTTGCCGAATGCGAGGCTCCCACCCTTCTTGCTGCAGAAGGCCTCGCCTCTCAACGCAACTTCTGTCGCCGTCTTTGCTGGCTACATCGCAAATCACACACTTTCCGACCACATTGCATCTTTTTGCACTGCTGCAGACCTGCTCTGCACTCGAAGCATGGCAGTGGCCGGAGACGTGAAAGCTGTCACGGGGGACGCGGATTTCCAGAGTTATCATGGAAAAGAATTCAAACACTACAAGGTTGGAGGCGATTTTGGCACCGACAGCTTCAAAAATTACTCCGACGGAGACAACGTGGTGAAGGACGATTTCAAAGGATATGGGCAAGATGGCAACGGACGATCTCAAGTTTTTGCAAATTACGCTCCCCAAACCAATGTTGAAGACGAAGGTTTTAAAACCTACGGTAGTGGAGGCAGTGCAGGCAGTAGCGGTTTTTCTAGTTATGGATCCAATACCAATGTTCCCGATCACCATTTCAAAAACTATGGCACTGACAGTAATGCGGCCAATCAGGATTTCAAAAGCTACGCAGACAACTCCAATGTCGTAAAGAATGACTTCGCCAGCTACGGGAAGGATGCCAACGGAATCTTCACTGACTTCACAAGCTACGCCGAAAACTCCAATGTTATCACCAACAGTTTCAAAGGCTACAGTGAGAACGGCAACGGCCCCCTCGATCGATTTACTTCATACGCAGACAACGGCAACGTCCCCAGAAACGAGTTTGAAAGCTACGGGAGCAATGGAAACGGAGCCTTGGAAACCTTCAGCAATTATGCTGATGGCGCTAATGTACCCCAAGATGTTTTCAAGTCTTACGGGAAGGATGCCAATAGTCCTCTTGTGCAATTCACTAACTATGGAAATTCGTCAAACACTCAGCAGGACGAATTCAAACAATACGGAAAGGGTTCTAACAGTCCTACCATGATGTTCACCAGCTACGGCGTAAACACTCAATTCAAAGAGTATGACAAGAACGGCACAGGCGCAATCTTCTCATCCTACACTAACTCCACTGATTCCAATTCCGGCGCTATGGGCATGGGTGCGGGCGTGGAGGCAGGGAAGTTCTTTCGGGAGAATCTGCTGGTCCAAGGTTCGAGTCTCCCTTTGCCCAACCTAAAAGATTACATGCCCAGGAGATCATTCCTGCCTCGATCCCTGGTCGACAAGCTTCCCAGCTTCAGCAACCAAAGCTTAGCAGAGCTGGTGCGAATGTTCCACATTCCGGAGAATTCGAGCATGGAGGGAATGATGGCGAAGACGCTAAAAGAATGTGAACGTCCGGCGGTGAAGGGAGAAATAAAGAAATGCGTGACATCGATAGAAGGGATGGCAGAGTTTGCAGTGGGGATATTGGGGGCGAAGGTGGAGGTGCTGACCACAGCGAGCACGGCAGGATCTGGAGAGCTTGTCCAAGTCGGGGAAGTGAATGGGAAAAGTGGAGGGAGAGTGACGAGGTCGGTATCGTGCCATCAGAGCATGTTTCCGTATCTGGTCTATTATTGCCATTCAGTGCCCAAGGTGAAGGTGTATGAGGCTGCACTCATGCGCAACTCCAACCAGAAGGAGAAGATTAAGAAAATAAACGATGGAGTGGCCATCTGCCATTTGGATACGACTCAGTGGAGTGCAGGGCATGCAGCATTTGTGGCGTTGGGACATAAGCCCGGCCAGATCGAGGTCTGCCACTGGATATTTGAAAACGATCTCATCTGGGTCCCTCTCCCGTGATGTGCTCATTTCACTGCCACTGGAAATACGATCGCAACGTTTATTCCTACCCTGCATTATCACGATATAAAGACGATGTACAACATCTCTTATCACACTACAATAAATAAATTATTCCGCAAAATCATGGCAAACTATTATCCCGCTATTGATTTATTTTCAAGGTTTGAGGTGTATTTCTTGCTCTTTTGGAATGGAAAGCAATCTTACAATAAAGAGTATTTTAATATTTTAAACATTAAAGAGTATTAATACATAGAAAAATAGACAAAACCCATTAAAGGTTGTGATAGGAAAATATAATACATAGAAATTAGACAAAACCCATCCTAAAAAGAATTAAGTTGAGAAAATGTTTTGGGATCCACAGTGATGTGTAAAAATCATCCAATAGGTTGCGAGTCTAGTTATTATAGGGGCCAAGAGAAGTAAAGAGAGGTTGTCCATGCAATATCAAGTTTTGGAGAGTGACATGTTTTTAACGAGTTATCACTAACTTTTCCACAAACACATCTTTCTATTATAGTTAATCTCCACTTAGTGGGAATCTTACATAAAAACAAAACTAGTGTAGTGTGATATCTCTTGGTTAGATAAGCCAAGCTCGCACAAGGCCGCGTTTTGCATTTATTAAGGGGAGTTACCACATTTCCATATATAAAAAAAGATTCTAGATAAATAATCCTTTTCACTCTCCCACACTTAAGTGTTTAGAGTGAGGTTATTGGTACCTTCCCAACACCTTGCAAATTTACCTCCTCTTGCTAGAGTTCCTACATGGAGGGAGGTATTAACCTCTAGCAACAATAATAGATGGTAACTTTAGAGGAATCAATGGGAATGGATTTTGTGATTGCTTTTGGCATTAAACTTTAGCAAAGATAGTCGAACCAACTAAACTATCTATTGTGGATCACACCACATATTTTTATAGAGGATTAATATGAATCAACTAAAAAGGATCAAGTGTCACTATTAGTGTCCATTTAAATTAATTTCACTTGTCAAACTTATGTTACACCCTTGTAATAATGTAGGGAAATCAACTCTAGGCAGTCCAACACCTTCCTTCACACACACAAATGATTCATTCATTTAGTCATTTCTAGTTTATTCCAATTAGCACACCCTTCAATTCATATGATCTTATGCAAGATACTCAAAGATTCATTCACCTTCTTCTCTTGCATGTAACTATGAATAATGTCTATATAACCAAAAACATACGAGTCCAAGAAGGGAACAAAGATGATCAAAATGGCAAGGTATTATCAATAAAGGAAATTTTGAGAGTCCACTTTTAATGGTGGTTGTTACCCCCCCAAAGGGTATAACTAGTTTAGAGGCACTCTCACAAGGGTGTTATGTTGATGATTGCATGGATTCTCTTGCTCATATTCTTTAGACCCAGACAACCTTTTCATTTTCTCCTTTAGATATGTGATTGTGCTAGCTCAACCTTGCTATATTAGATGTCCTCTCTCACTACTTAGATGACAGATGCACTATGGATGGTACATTATGGTTTTCACTTTGATCTATTTAATATGCCATGCATTAGTGTTGTACTTAAATGTGGTGTTATAACTTCCGAGTTACTCATAAAAGTGGTAAAAACTAAAATGAGATCCCATAACAGTTCATTACATGTATAGTTTTATTATTTTCCTTCTTGTACCATGGGGGACCATAATTTTCCTTTAGAAGTATTATCATTTCTTGGATTACTTTGTACTAATAGGAAACAGGTTGAGGTAGCGCTTTCCACATCCTAACCACACTTAACACTTTTTGTCTTCCCCATTTCACTCCATTTAATTCATAAAAATATTATTCTCGATCATGTTTGACTTATCAAATGTCACCAAAAAGTCTAATTGAGAAAGCCTACGCCAATAAAGTAAAAACAAAAACTAGAGGTGAAGAGCAATAAAGTTGAAAGCTAAAATATTAAATTTTGAACAATGCCACCTCGCTATGAGGCAAATGCCCTTGGTCCCATGCTTGTCTATGAAAATCTAAAGAAAAAGGGATTGGTTCAATAAAATGAACATATAAAGAAAAAGACAAAATGGGGTAGTAAGAAACTGTGCCAAGGAAAGGTAACTCAATGTTAAAGCTCCCTCTTTAAAGACTTTCATACAAATCCTAGCTCGTGAAAGTTAGATGAAAAAAATAATAAGACCTATGCAGTGTATTAAATGACTTTGAGGGTCATCACATGAATTTTTCTCTTTCCCCTTTACATAATTATTCATCACATAACCTACCTTTTGTTGGGTATGTGTTATATTCTTTGAGGGGGGTGTAGGGGGGCAAAAGGGTCCTGTGCGGAGGTTCGAGGGAAGTTCCCCCGAGAATTTGTTTTTGCCTCGGGAAACGTGTTGCATTTTTTTTCGTTTTTTATGTTGTTTCGAATTTTGTGTCCATTGTTGAGCGGTTTTTCGGCACATGATTTTTTGTCAATGATTCTCTATTCCCGATTAAAGATTTAGGGTTGTTGACTAATCTAGGTCATTGGGTTAGGGTTTTGGATGCAACTGACTCCTATATGTGTATTGTATTGTAAACAATGTATCACAATGAATGAATATAAAATACACTAGTTTTTCCGGTTTGGGTTTCCAGGGGAAAAATCTATGTGTAATGTTTGTATTTGTCATTGTATCTTTTTTGTTTTTTTACTGAAAATATGTTTGCAGTAAATATTGTACAAGGTTAATATCTACATTTGGTATTAGAGCTTTGTTGGCTTCAGGGGGACGCCTTTGTGGTCAAGGGTTTGCCCCGGGACTATGATAAACCTTGTTACAGTGGGAGATCTGTGGTATTGATTTTTCCAGGTGAAAAGAAATGGCAAGCAATTCGAAAATGGAGATCGAGAAGTTTAATGGGAAAATTTTTGAGCTGTGGAAGCTCAAGATGGAAGCTCTGTTGGTGGACATAGATCAATGGATCACGGTAGATCCAGGTACTGCACCTACAAGAACTTCAACAGATGAATGGAAAAAGTTGGATCGGAAGGCGAAGAGCACAATCCCACTGTATCTCTCAGATTCAATATTACTGAATGTGTTAGAGGAAGATACAACCAAGGATTTATGGGATAAGTTGGGGAAGTGGTATAAGTGTAAGTCCCTAGTAAATAAACTATTCCTGAGAAAGAAGTTGTATAACCTGAGGATGAGAGATGGAGACTCGGTGGCAGAGCATTTGAACGCCTTCAATACTGTGGTAAGCCAGTTAGTATCTATTGAGATTAAAATTTTAGATAAAGATAAGTGTATCAGTTTACTTTGTTCTTTACCAGACTCGTGGGATAGTCTGGTTGTGGCCATAAGTAGTAATACAACTGCCTTGAATTTTGATGAAGTGGTTTCATCCTTGTTGTCGGAGGAGATGAGATGGAAGAATATGGAAGGACAGAGCACAGACACATTATTTGCAAGAGGACGCTCCGAGGAAATAAATAGCTCTAAGTTCTCAAGTGGGAGATTTAAGTCTAAGGGTAGATCTAAATCTCCCGGAAAGTTTGTAAAGGTATGTAGGAGATGTGGAAAATAAGGGCACTACAAGAAGCAGTGTAGATTCAAAGTTGAGAAAAATAAGGGATCTGAAGAATCTTCTTCTACATAAGAAAATACTTCCAAGGAAGAAGGAGGGGATGTGTACTTGGGTTCTTCAAGCACACATACAGATCATGATGCATAGTTGATTGACTCATGTGCATCATTTTATATGACTCCCCACAGGGAGTGGTTATGTGATATGAACGGTATGATGGAGGTAATGTTTTCCTAGGTGATGATTCGACAACCAGAATCATAGGACGAGGAAAATTCAAGTTGAGGGTCATAGATGGAAGGATTAGAACACAACCTAGTATTCTGCGCATCCCGGGTTTGGTCAAATATTTGATTTATGTTAGCAAAATGGACGATGCAGGGGTAAAAACAATATTTGAAAAGGAAACCTGCAGGATGGTTCGAGGAGCAATGGTGTTGTTGAAGGGAGTTCGGTTTGAAACTCTGTATAAGTTGTAAGGAAACACTATTAGTGATGGGTGTAATAGTTCCATTGTTCCTGATATTGGAGTTGAAGAAGAAAAAACTTCTACAGTCTCTGGAGAAAATGTTATGTTGTGGCATCAAAGACTGGGACATATCGGAGAGAAGGGTCTTCGAATACTACAAAGTAAAGGTATGGTTGAAGGTATGTCTAACTACTCTCTAGATTTTGATTTCTGTGAACATTGTGTATATGGAAAGCATAATCGAGTAGATTCTCGTCTGGTACGACGAGGGCTGAATGCATTTTACAGCTAGTTCACAACGATGTTTTTGGACCTATGTCGGTCCCATCATTGGGAAAATCTGTGTACTATGTCTCATTTATAGATGACTTCTGGAGGAATACTTGGATATATTTCCTTAGGAAGAAATCTAAAGTCTTTGACAGGTTTAAAGAGGTTAAGACTTTTGTTGAAAATCAAATAGAGAAAATAATTAAGGTGTTGATGACAGATAATGGCGGAGAGTTCTATGGGAATGAATTTGAAGAATTCTGTAAGAAGTGCGGTATAACAATGCAGAAGACTACTCCATATACACCTTAGTAGAATGGAGTTGCAGAAAGGATGAACATGATGTTGATGGAAAAATCAAGGTACACTCTCAGTGGTGTCGGGTTAGGGCAAGAATTCTAGGCAGAGACAATGGGTACTGCATGTTATCTGGTCAATAGATCACCCTCATCATCGTTCGATGACAAGACTCCACGAGAGGTATGGACTGGTAAGAAACCTTCTCTCACACATCTCAAGGTATTTGGCTGTGATGCATATGTTCATGTTCCAAAGGAAAACATAAGTAAGTTAAATAAGAAGGTTGAAAAGTGTATCTTTATTTGATATAAAGATGGTCTCAAATCTTATAAGCTTTGGAACCCAAAAACTAAGAAGGTAGTGTATAGACGAGATGTGGTATTTAGAGAAATGAAGGATGTTGTTAAACATGAAGTCCTACCAAGTAAGGAAGAACAAGAGAAAATAGAGTTTGATTTAAAGGATGATAAACCGGACTCTACAGAAGAACGAGAATAATAAAAAAAAGATCCTCATACTCCAGTGTTGAGGAGATCAGTTTGAGAAAGAAGACTACCAGAAAGGTATACTCCATCTCATTTCCATTCAAATTTTGCTTTGTCTATTACTGATGATGATCCTAGAACTGTCAAGGAGGTAGTAGATTCAGAGGATGAAAATCTCTAGAAAAAGGCCATGGACAAAGAAATGGCAGCCTTGGATAAGAATGAGGCTTGGGATCTAGTGGAGTTGTCGACAGGAAGAAATCTCATTGGCAACAAATGAGTATTTAAAAAGAAGTTGAATGCAAAAGGAAAAGTGGAGAAATACAAAGCTCAGTTAGTAGCAAAGGGTTATTCCCAGGTTGAGGGAATTGATTTTGGTGAGATTTTTTCCCCTGTTGCCAACTTAACCTCTATAAAATTTATGTTCTTTGTTATTATTGCATTTGATTTTGAAGTAGAACAAATGGATGTGAAGACAACATTCCTACATGGGGATATGGAAGAAGAAATCTATATGAAGCAGCCATAAGGATTTGTTTTGGAGGGAAAGAACGAGCTGATATGCAAGATGAAAAAGTCCATGTATGGTTTAAAACAATCACCAAGGATGTGGTATCAAAAATTTGATACTTATATGTTGGGACTTAGTTTCACAAGAAGCAAAAAGGATCATTGTGTGTATTTTAAATTAATTGGTGATCATTTGATTTATTTGGTCTTGTATGTGGATGACAGGTTGATGATAGGAAACAACAAGGAAATTATCTAGGATGTGAAACTCAATTGTCCTTTAAATTTGAAATGAAGGATATCGGTGCTTCAAATTTCATTTTGGGCATGGAAATTAAAATAGATCGAAAAAAAGAAAAAAAAAAACTATGGTTAAATCAGAGAAAATATGTTTGAGACAATATTGCAGAGGTTTAATATGCAGGAATGTAAACCGATCAAGGTTCTTATTCCTGTTGGTGTAAAGTTATCTGCGGATCAGTCTCCCATGACACAGGAAGATGAGGAGAACATGTCTCGTGTTCCATATGCGAGTGCAGTTAGCAGTTTGATGTATGTAATGGTCTGTACTAGACCGAACATTGCACATGCAGTGAGATTTTTCAACAAGTATATGTCAAAACCAGGGAAGGGGCATTGCACAACAATAAAAAGGGTTTTCAGGTATTTGCGTGGAACTGCTAGCTATGGATTGTGCTACTAAGGAAGACCGAGATTGCACAGAGTGGTGGATATACATGGCTTTGTGGATGCAGACTGGTCTGGAGATCTGGATCGTAGGAGATCTACAAGTGGGTATGTGTTTAACTTGTTTGGAGGAGAAATAAGTTGGATGAGCAAAAGAGATGATGTAGTGGCACTTTCAACTACAAAAGTTGAATACATGGAAACCACTCATGAAAGTAAGGAAGCAATATGGTTACAAAGATTGTGTTCAGGTATTGGGTTGGTACAACAAGCTGCAAGAATAGATTGTGACAGACATAGTGCAATTTTTCTAGGGAAGAACCCGACTTATCATTCAAAGAAAAAACATATTGATATTCAATATCACTTTGTGAGAAAAATGGTTGAAGAAAAAAAAGTATTGTTGATGAAGGTGGACACTTTGAAGAATGTTGCAGATTCATTAACAAAATCTCTGAGCATTGAGAAGTTCTCTTGGTGTAGAGGATCCATGGGCATTGTTGCCCTGGATTGTTGACTATGTAACTTTGTAACCCTCTGTATGCAAATAAAACAACAAGTGGGAGAATGTTGGGTATGCGTTATATTCTTTGCATGAGTAGTAGTGTATGCATTGCTTCGGGCACATAGGGGGGTTTGGGGGCAGCGCCCCTGAGAAAAATGTTTTGCCTCGGGAAATGTGTCACATTTTTGCATCGTTTTTCATTTTGCCTCGATTTCCGTGTCCATTGTTGGATGGTTTTTCGGCACATGGTTTTGTGCCGATGGTTTTCTATTTCCGGTTAAGGAATTATGGTTGTTGACTAATATAGGTCATTGGGTTAGGGTTTTGGATGTCACTCGCTCATATATGTATATTGTATTGTAAACATTGTATCACAATGAATGAATATAGAATATGTTGGTTTTCCCGGTTTGGTTTTCCAGGGGAAAAAAATCTCTGTGTAATGTTTGTATTTTCCATTGTATCTTTTATGTTCTTTCACTGAAAATCTGTTTGTGGTAAATATTGTACAAGGTTAATATCTACACCTTTTACTTAGGGGCTTAGGAAATACCCATTGTCCTAGTACTTATCACACGTATAAGAGTTAATGTTGTTCCCCCTTGGTAAAACTTAGGCAAATTTTAAA